>PVJS01011397.1:0-45833 GCA_004027185.1 Glis glis | reverse complement strand
AGTACTGCAAAAAAAAAAAAAAAAAAAAGCAGTGAGGATGGGCCTCATCTCAAAAATGAGGTTTGAAACTTAAACAAGAAAACCAAGCAGTTATCTGGGGGAGTAGCACTCTAGGCTGATACTGAGGTAGCTAAAACAGCATTCATTTGCTGGCCACTGGGTGATATATTGATTTTTATACTTTTAAAATCTACTTCATCCTTATTTTAATATTCTTGTCTTTAAATTATATTGGATATTGTTGTTTGAGTTCCATTAATCATGCATTCCAATTTGCATGTATGTTGTATCTTCATTTAATAAACTCAATGGCATATCTTGTTGCTAACCTGAAATGCTACTGTGTCCTCTAAAATAAATATATAGAGAGAGGCTTCAGAGATTTTAGAGAACTTGGCATAGTGTATATTGATTTGATTTTCATGATAAAGTTAGAGGAGAGAAGGAGGAAATGTAATTGAGACTGTAGGTTAGTGGAGAGCAAAGCATTTGAAGATCGTTTAGGTCATAAACCTGAAAGTTTGCAAAGATGCCTGGAAAGATTGTTATATTTGACAGGCCCAGTCACAAGTGGCCAAAGTTATGTGGCTCTGCTGACTAGGTACACTAAACAACTGTGTTATACAGCCATACCTGTCATAGTTTTTAGTGAGCATGTGCCTCTACACCATGACCATCACAAGTGTCTCTCAGTACTCCCTCATGTTAGGTGGGAGAGAAGGCTAGCGAGGGCTGGAGTTGGGTATTTCTCTTCCCCCAGGTCAGTTAGATGCTGATAATAACACAGAAGTTTCAGCACTGATTAAATAATCTCTCTTGAATAAGTCCTTGTTAAGAAAAAGAGCATGCTCCAGCATTTTTCAAAGTGGTTCCTTTCCATCCCAATGCTGGAAACAGGAAAAGATTTTTCTCTGACGTTTGTTGTGAGAACCTGGTACGTCTGGAGGTAATTTTACAAAATTGTGGGGAGTGTCTGCATTTTAACTTTTGGAGATCTCTGCACTGAGCCTCCAGAATTTTGTCAATTGCAATTCAGGTTTTCCTTCTGCTGGGGTCCAGCCTTGAAGAGTCCAGGGGAATCCCTGAAGGAGGTATAGGGTCGGCGGGGAATGAGAGACAGGAGGCTCAGCAGTTCAGTGAAGCTGCAGCCACTGTCTCCGCCCAGCGAGTATCAGACTTTATTTTTATACCTTTTTTTACATCAGGAAGTCTTAACACTAACAATTTTCTGCTTAGTACATCATGAAAAATATTTTTTACTTAGTACATCATGGGACTCTTTACAGTGCAGTCATTTACCCACAGTTATTAACAACCCATTGTCCAGATGGTCACAACATGTTCCCCACCAATTACTCAGGTTCCATGCAAACTTGGTTTCTTCCCACAATGTCAACTTAGCTCTTTTAATCATTTGCATTGTTCTCGGAAATATCACGCTGCAATTATCAGGTGACAAATATAACCTTACCTAAAGGCTTTTGACTACTGCCTTTTATATATTTTTATATAAGTCTTAACTATTTTTATATTATGTGACTACATATATTATGCTAACTAATAAATGTCATTATGGCTAACTATATCTACTATTAAACTATTTTTATTTATATCTTTCCTATGTAGACTATAACTATACTTATGCTAAAAGTTAAAAGCTATGAATAATGTGATTAACTAGACCTTACACCTATACTTAAACTATATTCTATCTTAATGTCATTTATGCTTATATTCTATACTTTATTATTTCTTTTTTTGAGCTTTAAGTTTTTCTATATCTTTTTGTGTATTCTTCATGATCTTTTTCCACTACTCTTTTGTTTCTCTGTATTTGGCATTATCTAACCATCATTTATACAAAGTAAGCAGTGCTTGTAATTGATTAATCTTAGATGAAGTGAAAGAAGGACAAGATGTAGAGTTTCTAGCAAGCCTTATCATAAAGATTGTGTCTCTAGCTTGGACCCTTTTGCCACCATTCGCCTTGAAGGTAAGCACCTGTGTAACTTAGAGGAAGGTCAGTCACAGGCTGATAGTCACAGGCTTGCTTGCTTGTTTTCCTCAAAGGGGACACCACAGCCTCCTACCTATCCAGTAGGCAGGCCTCCCAGAAGCCATAATTGTTGGTACAGCAAGTGATTGTTTATGTCCCTCCTTGTTCTGAGCACTAGCTAATAATTTACAGATTGGCAGGTAGTACTCATTATCTGGTTTAACTCTCTTTTCCTATAAATTATTTCTATACTGGGATCAACAGTTTTCCTGCATTTTGCCTGTATTTGAATCATTCTGCGTAAATTGAGTTTTTGGCATAAGTCCTACAATTACCGTCACCAATCCCACAATTATTAACATTAATAGTAAGGCCACCAACAGGCTACGCCACCATTAGAGGATGTCAGCTCTGCGACAAGCCTCCTTCTGCTGTAACTCTGTCAACCAGCCAAAGAAACTTTGGCTTCGCCTTTGGTGTCACCAATCCCACAATTATTAACAGTAAGGCCATCAACAGGCTTGCCGCCATTAGAGGATGTCAGCTCTGTGACAAGCCTCCTTCTGCCGTGACTTGTCAAACAGCTGAAGAAACTTTGGCTTCGCCTTTGGCCCCGGCATCCTTCCCCAGCACTAATTTCCAGGTTCCTTCTCATCAATGAGTCACTGCTCCAGGGCCTTAATTCCCTACATTCACCATTCTGTCTCTCTAATCTTAAGGGCAATGACCTGTCCTGTGCCCTCATTTCTCTTTTGGATCCTAGAAGAATTGTTGATTTTCAGTCTGTTCATCTTTTCACTTGTTGGTAGGATGAAATGGTGGCTTCTAATCTCATGTGAGGAATAAGAAATCAGAACCTCATGCACTGGCAATGTACACTAGAATATGAGAACAATTGACTTAAGGATTGGGAAGCTGAAATGCTGGAGAGATGGGTGCTATTGAATTCAGGAGGTTGAGGAAGTGACATTTTTGAGGAGAAAAGGATGAATTAATTTATTTGTGTTTTCCATTGAGGATGGACAAATTATGGTAAAACTTGAGAGAAAGAAAAAGAGCAAGATTAAAAGAAATTTATAGAAGAATGATATTGAAACATTGATTGGGAGGGATAGAAGATAATAAGTAGAATGCTGATTCCCTTTCCTGACTATAGCGGTAGAAAATGTACATCATTTAGATGGTAGTCATGGGGGAACAGGTGTTTGATGACTTAGTTCATATAATGTGAAGAGGTAAAATTTAATGTTTAAGAAAATTTTGAAGAAATGCAACTGCTTTTCACCAAAAAGCAATGATGCAAAAGCCACTGTGAAGGAGCATAAGAAATGTGATTCACAAAGAATTTGAAGACTCATAAAAGTTTATTTTTTCTTTGTAGGAATTTTTTAAACATAGATTAACTGTTCCCCTAAATTATTCCAAGAACAATTATGTGCTACAGTTAAATGGGTTCTGTTTCTGCATAAAATCAATGCACTTATTTTAACCTCACTTTAAATTACAGAAATTCCATTGAAATGAATAAAATAAATTGCTAATAGTGGTATATGGATTTTATTTTTTATTTTTATTGCAACCTATTTAGCAACTTGGAAAAAATTGATTCTTAATAGCTTTAGGTAATTGTGCCTGTCCTGATTACATTACCAAATAATTCATTACAGAGAAAATTAAGTGCTATTGATTACAGCTCCATGAATTTTTAAATTAATTTTAAGATATAAAAATGTAATTTTTAGCAAAGTTTTGGATTCGTTATCTTATTCTTACTCTTTCATAAAGAAAATTAGCTGCAAGAATTCTGAATTGAAAATGCTATCCTGATTCTTCATCCTTGGGCCTTAAACTATATGATTTTCCCAGGCCACTGAAAGCTGAAGATTATAAATGTCTGAAAGCACACTATTGTATTTGTTTATAGATTTATTTTATTTTATTTTATTTTGTTGGTGCATTGTAATCACACATCTTGATGAAGTTCAGGGTGGTAGAAGCATATATGCACACAGCACTCATTTAGCCCTCCCCCAGTCCCACCTTGTTCCCTCCCCCCTTCCTCCTTCCCCTGCTCAGCATAGTGATTGACTTTGATGAATTTGCGGAGGTACATCATGTCCATTGAGGTGTTTCCCTCTTTCCTCCTCCCATCTCCCTCAGTTAGGTCACCTTCTTCACTCATCTTAGCTTTCTCCTCTGTCAGGAGTCCCTCCTATGTCCTATTTTCTCCCTAGCTTCCTCATATTAGGGAGAACATCTGACTTTTTACTTTTTGTGACTGACTAATCTCACTTAGCATAATATTCTCTAGTTCCATCCATTTTCCTGCAAATGACATAATTTTGTTTGTCTTTATGGCTGAGTAAATTCCATTGTGTGCATAACCCATAGTTTTGTAATCCATTCATCTGTTGTTGGACATGTTGGCTGGTTCCATAGTTTGGCAATTGTGAATTGTGTAGTTATAAACCTACATATGCATGCATTACTCTGATACTTTGTTTTCCATTCTTTTGGGTAGATACCCAGGAGTGGTATTGCTGGGTCATCTGGTAGGTTCATTCCCATTCTCCTGAGGATCCTCCACACTGTTTTCCAAAGTGGTTATACTAATTTGTAATCCCACCAACAATGTACTAGAGTTCCTACTTCTCCACATCCTTGCCAGCATTTGTTGTTGTTTGTGTTTTTAATGATTGCCATTCTAACTGGGGTTAGGTGAGATTGATTTTTTTAAACCACATAGAAGACTTAAACCTGATGTATACAGAACAAAAGTTATTGCTGTGTGTTGTGTTATTTTTAATTTCAATTCTTGATCACAATGCTTACCTTGAAAATGAATTTGCTTCAAGTGATTATAAAAAGAATTTATATTTTTTATAAAAATTCAAGATCTTTTAATCTTATATGTTCATTAACTTTACCTGGAAACTAAACAACTGCATTTCAGGTGAATTTTGATCATTTCTAAGTCAGCTGCGGAATCACTCATGATGGAATTCAGATTGTGACATCTGTGTAAAGTCTAAGTTAATGGTGAATAATTTGCCCCATTGTTCTGACTTCAAAATTTCCCTACACAATCCAGCAAACCATCCACCAGATTCAGGTACCAAATTTGGGGGAATCTATCATTTTGGCTCCTGAAAAATAGGATAGAAATGGCTGATCCCCTCGAAATCCTAGAACTTACAAAATCTCCTTTCAAAACGTATAAGAAATGGGCAGATAATTGTTAAGAAGTCTCTCAAGGAGTAAGGCCAGATACTTAAAGAAAAGATTAGTAGTATTTTCCATTTACTAAAAGCAGGGTGAATATAGGATTCATTAACCATGGGTACAGCAAGGAGAGTAGCCAATCAAGCCTGGGCCCCTAAGAACCAGTAACAGCTGGCTCTAGCTGTAAACACATATAACCAGGTTCCTGATGTATACCAACTGACTATCAAGCCTGTTTAGGATTCTCACAGATGTAGCTTCAAATATTCATCCTGCTGTGTGACTTTGAGAAAGTCATTAAACTCTTTGAATAATTGTTTGTTTTATTGCTGTATCCTGTATCCATGGGATTCTTACCTGTTTAAAATATAAACAGATAATTAAACAAGATAACCTTTGTCAAGCCCTCAACACATAAGCATGCATAGATCGCACATATATGTTTGCAAGTATGTATACCAAATGCTTTCTCATTCGATTTGGAGTTTATTATTGCAAAAAGAATACTTGGAGTGACTAAGAATAAGATAATAGATAATTTTGAATAATGTGAAGATATTGATTGATTTCTCCTTTGAGAAATTTTCACAAGTGCTGCTTTGTTGATTAAGTATAGTGAGGGATTACACGATATCTCAAGAAATAAAAAAGAAAAACAGAGTTCCATTACTATGACTTTGTATTTGATTCACTTAGTCAATATTTTGTCAGGCTTTATTAATAATGATAATAACAATATTAATAAAAAATACCCATATAATTAGTACAATGTTCCAGGAACTATTTTAAGTGATTTGCATATATTTAATTTCTTTAATCCTCACTATCATTTCCTATTTTTTTCTTTGCAGTATGGAAGATTGAACCCAGGGGCATTCTACCTCCAAGCTACATCCCCAGCCCAATTTTTTATTCTTTATTTTAAACAGGATTTCATGAAGTTGCAGAGGACCTCACTAAGTAGCTGAGGCTGGCCGCGAACCTGTGATCCTCCTGTCTCAGCCTCCCAAGTACTGGGATTACAGGCGTGCGCCACCATGCCTGCTCATCATTTCTAATTTTTAGATGAGAAAACTTAAAGAGCAAAGGGTAAGGTGTTGTGGCCTAGACTATATCCCCAGTAAGTTCTAGAATCAAGTCTTTAACCCTGGTAAGTCAGATTCCAGAGTCTATATGCCTGATTTCATGATTTTCTACTTAAGTATTTCCACTTGTCAGAAACTCTGACAAATTCTTCCATTTATCTTGTAATGTTAATGTTTGTTTAAAACCTGTATCAGAATTTCGTGAGTGGGTAAGTAAGATTCACTAATTTTTAATCATGTAAATCTAAGCTAATAAGAAATAACAGATACAACATTTTCACTTAAGATTTCAAGTGCGGTGCTCCATGAAACTGTTTTCAGTACTACATTGAACTTTTCATTAGAAAAAAACTTAGTAGTCAATCTTTAATTAAACTGGTGAAAGTATTCCATTTTCTTGACTCAAGTTTATTCGCCTGGCTGAGACCATCATTGTAACCTGAAAGCAACTGCATTAGGTCTAACACCAGAAGCAGCGTACAAACAGCAGAATGAACCGTGACTGCAGCCGTAGGTTCTGATTTATAGTCACTGAAATAGAATTGCACTCTTTGGGAGACTGCAGGTTTTCATTTGTGTGGCATCTGGATATTTCTGTATAATATCCAAGTCAAACAATGGCTAATAAAAGATATGGATAACTAACAACTCCAAATGGAAGGTATAAATTGTTACGAATGGCAGGGGGAAAAATATAAAACCCACAGAGTCCACAGTTTTATTCTTTCAGGGTAAAAATGTATTCCCCCATAAAGAGAAATGAGCATGAGGGTGCAACTATAAAGGGCTGTGATTGATTTCCTGGGTGACTAGTGGCAATCAGTCTCTTCCTTTTGAATTACACCTCATATGTCACAACTCAAAGAGCCTTAATGCCAGCTAATGTCTTCACCCAGGAAGAGCAAATAATGAATTCATGGATTGCCTTTCTTTCTACAGTTCATTTAAGAAAGCTAATTGTTTAGGGAATAGACGTTCCTTGGCTCATTGGCTTAATAATACAGGAAACTCTTTTGGAATTTCACACTAGGAAGCCAAACTCAGCCTAAATGAACAATCCTTTCTTAACTCACACTTGTGATAAAAGCAGAAAGCCTTATTAAAATCTAAACAGATAATGAATGAAATCACTAACTATTCTTCCCTGATGAGGCACTTAGCCTTTGGGTAGCCATGAGCTCTAAACTATACAGAAAGTAAATCCTCATTAATTTGAAGCAAAAGAAGATCACAAATGAAACATTTGTTCACCGAAATCTATCTTCTAGCTTAAAGGACCTCCATCATAAAAATGTTTCTGTAGCATATGTGAGAAATGTCACCAGTATTTTATTATATTAATTTTTTATTATTTTTCACAGACTATAGCTAGTTCTATAATGACATCACTTTCATGCATTTTCTTTCCAAAATGCACATTTAAAGTAGAAACAAGAGGATTGAAGTTACAGCCACTATACCCAGAATTGCTGTAGTAATAGGTATATCCAGGGAAATATGTCTCATTTGTGAATATCATAAGATATTATTTCCAAAAATATAACAGATTGAGAACCACTAATTTCATTGGTCAACATGTTATGTCTGATTTAAAGAAACTATCAATTCTCATACTCAAAAGTTGATACAAGTGGAACAAAAATGAACAAATACTCAATTTTTGTCCTCTGGGGTTTATATTATAGACAAGTAATCACAGACTAGTAAGAAGTGTGTGCATGTAAGACAGTAAGAGTATAGTAATAATATCACTGTTATTAATAATTGTGATTCTTGGAGTTTTTGCTATATCACAAATACTGCACTTGGTTCCTTAAGTCCATGGCTTAAAGTGATTAAATACCTTAGCTCAGTAGCCAGGAGCCATGGCAGTTACACCTGGGGCTTACTTTATATCCTATATGTATGCTTTTCTCATATGCCACTGAAATATGTTGATACCATTTATAAATCAAATTTGTGTCTAATTTTTAGTCAAGGACAAAGATGAATGAAACCAAGGCAGAAAAATTGGAGAGGGTTGAGTAGGACACTGTTGCTGTTAGGACGCTCATATGATTCTTGATGACCCATCACTTTTATAATCCCCTCCCCTTGAGTATGAGTGGGATCTGTGAATATGATGCAAAAATCTCACATTATGTGGCAAAGGGATAATTAAGGTTTCTAATCAATTAACTTTGAGTTAATCAGTAGGAGTTCCTCCTGTGTTTTGAAGGTGAGTCATTCATTAGAAAACATACCCTCCTTCAGCTCTATGCAGGGGTGAAGGAAATTTTCCCTCCCCACTCTGAAGTGTCAAGCCTTTAAGTCTATTGATCAGACAAACCAGTAAGAGAGAAACCACACCAATTTATTTATGTGTGCATGGGTATAAGACCCATACAATGACCCGAGAGAGAAGATTGGTGGCAGAGAATTACTAAGAGGAGACATACATGCAGGGATGTCTAAACTGGCCTGCCAGAATTTTTCCTAAAGGGATGCCAAAAGACTGAGCCATGGAAGATGGGAAATGAAGGACTTGGTCAGATATCAAGGGTGAGGGATTTTCTCTGAACTGATGTCAGCATCCTTGTTAAAACTGGAACCAGGAAAAATGGATGTGGAATCATCACAAGGCCAAGGCCTAGTCAAGAAGGATCAGAGGAGCCTGAGTTAAAGTTTGGTCAAGAAGAGAGTCGGGTCTCTGTGAGCACAGAGTCACTCTCCTGCAGGCCCCACAGAAGTGAGCTGTGAAGGGAATATAGAAGGGGCAGCATGTCAAGGACCTGAAGGCTGCTTCCAAAAGCTCAGAATGCTCCCTTGTCTACAGTTAGCAAAAAACAAAACATAGCAACATGTTTCTACTCATTCAGGAGATTTTCAAGAGGAGGAAGAATTCAGAACTAACACTACCTAATGCTCTGAAATACGGTATATAAAAGGCAATTTACAAATTGGCATGTAGAAAATGTTACCTAGTAAGTGGCGCTGTCAATATACTGCTTAAGTACTAAAATTTCAAAGTAGTATTGTGAAAAAAGAAAGGAAAAAGTAAGTTTAATTGTCAAGTAAAAAATGTGGCATATATTATATGAATATACATATATGTATTATATGAATAATATATATGGATAATATTCCTCTAGAAAACCTGAGTAGAATATAGAGGGAATATCTGAGGAAGTTGATTTGAAATCTAAGTCTAGCTACATTCAACATTTTGTCACCTTTACTTTATTTGACATGACAAATGTACAGAGATCTCGGAGAGGCTTTCATATTGAAAATAGAACCTCGTTGTGACTGAAAATTTACATCTTAAAAGGTTATTTCACCTCTAGGCTGAAATGCAAAAATAGTACCTCTCTCCTGTCCCCTGTGTTTCTGAAGCCTCACAGTCTTCTGAAAACTGAAGGCTCCATGAAGTGCCCTGAGCAGCATCCAAACAAGGTCTAATGTGACATCTGCATTGACATTAAATTGTAGAGGGATATAGGATATCTATCACACATGAGCCAGGGTCACGGAAAGCATGTGGCAAGCAGATTCATCAAATGACGACATCACATGAAGATGCTACCTCCATAAAATGAAATACTCTAGAGCCACTTCAAAGTTCGTCTTCAAAATATTTAATGACTTCAGAAAAAAATTGCTGTAGGTTAAATGGAAAAGTATAATCTTAGTCTTGGGGCTATTTTGTTAAAAACATTTTCAGACAAAAGACAAAAATATAGATCAACATGTTAGCAGCTATTTTCTCTGGGTAGTGGGATTATGTATAATCTTAATTTTATGTATTTTCCTTTATTTATTTATGCCTTCTAATTGTTGAGTAGTATGCAAATTTTAAATGAATTTTATTACTTAGAGAATCAGGGAAAAATAAAGCTGGGGAAATTGAGCTTTCTTGCACAACATTAGAATTTAAAATGACCTAAGTGGTCTATATAAAATGAATCCTTTCCAGTTTCCAGATGCCCTGATTCGAAGTTCACAGGGACATGTGCAAAGGCAGGAGCATTCTTTGGCATTTATCCAATGACTATATTTCACAATATATCATAAATGAAGCATTACTCAGTATCCTTAGTTATAAAAAGTGGTAGCCAAGTCAAATGAGCTTTATGATCTCTTCCAGCTACAATGTTGTATCATCAGAGGTCTAGAGTTCTTGCAGATTTTTAGATTTTGATGCTGCTTAGAAATTTCATTTTGTTTAGTTCACTTGCCCATGTTTTTATTGGATTATTTGGTTTTTTTAGTGGTGATTTTTTTGAAGTTCTCTGTATAAGAATCTATTATATCATTAAGGAGCTGGCATGAAAGCAGAGAGGTGGTCTGGCCTGGCATTGAGGAGGCCACAGGCACTGGATCCAGGCCACCTATGGCTGAATCATGTCACTGCTGGTCATTAGGGCTGTGACATGGAGTAGGTCTTAACCACTCTGTGCTTTAATTTTCTCATCTAAGGATAAGAGTACTAAGTGCTCATGGAGTTGGGGTGAAAATTAAATTAATTAAGACATGTAGAACACTTAGAAGAGTGTCTGGCATATGTTCAATAAATATTAGCTATTATTATTTTCCTTACTTGCTTAAGGAGGAAGAATAAAATGAGTCAAATGAAAAATGAAGCTCATGGGGATCGAGGCAATTTATCTTGCATTAGAAAAGGACGAGCAGGGACATCTAAAATTCCTCAGTTAAAGCAACCTTATTAACTTGCATGATTGCTTCCCCTCTAAAACCTGGTATTTTAACTTTAGAAAAGTATAGAGAAAGAATGATGTGGACATATTGCTGAAGATGGTGAAATAACTCTGAGATTCTCTTTGTGAGCAGAAAGAATCCTGCATATAACTTTGTTTGCAATTCAATACTGTTCCTTCCCTTCAAAGCCACACTCAAATGCCATTTTCTCTGTTGGGTTTTTCCTATTCATCAAAAATAGAAGTAGTCTGTATTTTGTCTTAGGCCATCCTTTGTTAGCACACATCACACTTTTCATAGAATCTCATTTCGAGAAAGTGTTAGTACTCTATATTCTTCTTAGTATACTTTCATTGGTGTATTGTAACCTAACATTATAATGAAGTTCAGAGTGATAGGGACATACATGCATGCAGCTCTTGGTGAGCTCACCAAGTATTGTCTATTCTTGGCTAAAATGCATTAGTAATGCTGTGAACATTTTTATAGTGTGTACTATTGTCCCAAGTTACAAGCACTTTGCAAATACTTATCTCTCACGAGCATAAATATGTCATTTATGCTCATGAGAGATGGCAATATATAGTCATAAACCCTCCCATCTGTGCTTGCAAACCTGTTTGCAATGTGACTTTGCCATACCTCCCAAGTATGTTTCTCCACCCCCTTGAGTCTGTAATGTCCTTATGATTTGTTTTGATATAGAATGCAGCAGACGTGACATTTTGAGTGTTGAGTGTGGAGCCTACAAGAGGTCTTGTGGCTTCTGCTCTCATTCTCTTGCAACCCTGAGTCTGTTGTGCAAAGAGGCCTGGAATAACCTTCTTGAAGAGAGGAGACCACTGGGAGAGTCAGGCCAGCCAGCAGCTAGCACCACCTACCAGGTACATGACTGAAGCTCTTAGAGTGTACATTCCCAGTGAAATCACCAGATGAGTGCAGCTGCATGAGACCCAAGAAGAGCAGCAGAATAATCACATAGCTAATGGCAACCACTGTTTCAGATATCTGCTTTGTAACAAAAGCTATTTGATACACTTTCTATAATATTAAAAAGAACTAGATATAATCTATTCCCATCTTACAAACAAAAATGCCCAATATTATGCAAGTAGTAGAAGGGAAGAGTTAACATACATTATCTTTGTACATGTGTTGCCTAATGCACAAGTACCACATTTTACTTCCAGATATGCCTGTTAAAGGGTCTTGCTTGTGTTAAGTGTTCAATAAATATCATCACAAATAAATCCTGGGGGGCACATCATTCAACCGTTGTTTAATTTATTATCCCTTTCTTTTGCAAAAGAGGTCGTTCTTATTTATATTTCCCCACTGCCCATTCCATACATCACAAAATATGACAGAGAACACCTTCATAGCCATCCAATGTAGTGACAATAAAGTTACAATACCTAGAAGGAAATGAATCTCTCTTTTTGCCTTGTCCTTCATATTTTGATTCACTGTCTAGGAACTTTGGTGACAACCAACTTAAAATATGACAGTGTGTGAAAGGAGCAGATAATCCCATAAAAGGAAAATAGACAGAATGATAGGCCATAGATGCAGGTAAAGGATTTTTGACATAAATATGTGGCAGGGAAAGGATTATGTGGTGGATAACTACTCTGTAAAATCATGGATCTGACCTCCACAGAGAGAAGTTAGGAATTCTTCATTAATTTATTCATGTATATATCTATATATGGATATAGATATGTAAATATACATTAATATATGTGCATACATATAAATATATATAAACACATACACAAACATATCTCTTGCTCGAATAGGACATATGGTAGCTACTATTTTACTTAATTTTAGAGAAGTAACACTGCACGACTTGTGAACCTCATGTGCTGATAAGAGTCCAGACACTTTTGATTTATAATTTAACGAATAAATATCATAAACCCAGAGCACACTAAATATCAGGGCTCCTGACCTATTCAGATGCTAATGTCTCACTGAAGTCTCTGTCCATTGCCTTAGGAAAATGGAGCTTATGGGAGAATCATGAATGCCAGCCCCCCAGGAGGCTGAACTTTAAGAACCAATGCAAACACCAGGAAGGAAGATCTATTTAAGTAAAGAGGATGTGCCCAGTGGAAAATATAAATATAAATGTGCTGTTCTTCTTTCCTTTCCTCTCTCCGCCCACAGCTGTGTCTGTCAGGATTTTGGAAGCAAGAAAGAGCCCTGTCACTTCAGCCAAATGAGCTCACTATCAAACTTGAGAAAAAAGGGAAAATAAATAAATAGTAGTTTAAAATATGTTTAATGCAAAAAGTCTTCACATTCTAGACAGGACCTGTGTCACTCTGGGTCAAAATTAATTTTAGACATTGAGCAATACATAAGATGCCTATATATTAATTTTCATTGTGGTCCCTTTTATGCTAGGAAACTAACAAACCTAAGAGTACAAGCAGGAAGATAGCAATAGATTAGAGAGCATGTTATTGTGAAAACTTGAACCAATATATTGAAGAAGATAAAGAATAAGGCTTGTATTTTTTATTATTTCTTTCCTGCCTTTTTCTTTTCTCCTAGTGCAAAAATGCCTTAATGATAGAGATACTTAAATTCTAGGATCTGAATTTAAAATTTATTAGATTCGCTATTGATACATTCAGTAAAAATACTGTACATATCACTGTGTATCCAACTGAAGATATAAAATTATCTATATCTAGATTAATGTTGCTAATACTACTAAATGTAGTTCATCTTCTAACTTCCCTTCCTTGATAACAGTTTTATTACTCAGAAGATAGATTTCATTCAGAATTCAGGGATCTCATTTATGCCATCTCCCCTATGGTATTTAAGTAACCAAAGAAATAGCACAAAGCTGGGTGTGGTGACACGTGCCTGTAATCCCAAAATGTGTGAAGCTGAGACAGGAAGATTGCAGGTTCGAGGCCAGCCTTGGCCACTTAGTGAGACTCTCATCAACATAGTAAGACCCTGTTTCAAAATTAAAAAAAAAATAAAAGGCCGGTGGTGTAGTTCAGAGGTAGAATGTCCCAGGGTTCAATTCTTATTGCCAAAAGAAAAAATTAGGAAAATATTGTCAATGCAAAAATTTTACCAAAGTCAAACAGGCAAGGAAGACTTTCTTCAAGACCATTGGAACAGGGAATGGAAGGTGAACCAGACTGAGTCTGAACCCAACTCCCCTGAAGCAAAGTGCTACCTAAAGTGCTAAAGAAGGACGGGGTGACAATCAAAGGCCATCTGTATTTGTTGCCCTTACACAAAAGAAAAATAAGCTTTTTTCTTAGTATTCAAAAATTGTAGTTTCAGAACTTGGATGAAGTTTTTATCAGCCCTCATCAAAATATCAATGACATTCTTCACAGAACTAGAAAGAACTATCTTAAAATTCATATGGAAGCACAAAAGGCACCGATTACCCAAAGTAATCTTAGGCAAAAAGAACAAAGCCAGAGGCATAAAAATACCTGATCTCAAGACATACTACAGAACCACAGTAACAAAACAGCATAGTATTGTCATAAAAACAGAATAAAGAGTCCCGAAATAAACCCACACATTTATAGCCAATTGATTCTCAGCAAAGTTGCCAAAAAGATACGTTGGAGGAAGGACAGCCTCTTCAACAAAATGGTGCTAGGAAAACAAATCATGCTGGATATCTACAGGCCTTCTAGAATGTAACTTGACCCAAATTTCTTATCCTGTACAAAATCAGCCCAAATGGATCAAAGACCTAACTGTTTAAGACCTTCAATTCTGAAACTACTAGAAGAAACCATAGTGTAAACACCTCAAGATATTGGTACAGGTAATGACTTCCTAGATAGGACCCCAAAAGCAAAGGAAACAAAAGCAAAAATTAATAAATGAGATTACATCAAATTAGAAAGCTTCTGCACAGCACAGGAAGCAATCAGCAGAGTAAAAGGACAACTTACAGAATGAGAAAGAATATTCCATCTGACACGGGCTTAATATCCAGAATACATAAAAATTTACTCAAAAAGTTTAACAATAAAAAACAAACATTCCAATTAAAACATGCAACAATGACCTGAATAGAATAATCTGATCTAAAGAAGAAATATGAATTGACAATAAGTATATGCAAAAATGCTCAATATCATTTAGCCATCAGAGAAATGCAAATCACAGCTGTGATCAGATATCATCTCACCCCAGTCAGAATGGTTCTTATCAAAATAGCAAAAAAATAACAAAAGCTCGCTAGAGTATGGAGGAAAAAAAGAACCCTTATATGCTGCTGATAGAAATGTAAATTAGTACAGCCACTATGGAAAACAGTATGGAGGTTCCTTATGAAACTAAAAAGAATACTGCCATATGATTCAGCAATCTTACTCCTGAGTATATATCAAAAGGAAATGAAGTCAGTATGTCAAAGAGACATTTGTGCTCCCATGTTTATTGCAACACTATTCACAATAGCTAAGATATGGAATCAACCTAGATGCCCATAAACAGCAACAGATTAGTGGATAAAGAAAATACAGTACATACACACAGTGGAATATTATTCAGCCACTGAGAAAAATTAAATCCTGTTATTTGCAGTGAAATGGATGGAACTGGAGGACAACCTGTTAAGCAAAATAAGCTAGGCACAAAAAAACAAGTACCACATGTTCTCTCTCATATGTGAGAAGAAAAAAATGATCTGAAAGTACAATAGTAATTACTAGGTACTGGGAAGGGTGCGTGGGGACCAGGGCTTCGCTGGAAGAAGGGTGGATGTTTATGATCAGTGCCCACCGTATATATGTGTGGAAATATCACACTGAATTCCATTAATAGGTATAGTTAACGTGTTAATTCTGAAAACAGTTAAGCACCACCACTTTGGGACTCCGCATAGGAGCAGGGAGATAGGGGCACTCTCTTTCTTGAGAATTACATTTTAAAGAGAATTATCAGGTCCTTGATAAAGGCACTTCTGGATTGAAAAGCTAACAAAAGGTTTTTAAAAAGATTTGCATCTCAAGGAGGCAGAGAAAAAGTTTATAATGACACTTTCCTAAAGTAAGTACTTTAGGGAGGTCAGAGGCCTAAAGTCAGGAAGAAGGCTATGGTTTAATCAAGCTGAGGGGAATATTAAAGTCCATTTGGGAGGCAGGACATTTGAAAAATCTGATTAAACAAATGCCAATAGTCCAAACTAAGCATAGGGAGGAGTTAGCTGGAGAGTAATACGGCAGCTCAATGAACTTTTGTGAAGAATATAGGTTTACAGACAAAAAATGTAGGAAGAAACCAAGAATGAGCATTAAAAGGATAATAATGAAATAATGTCAAAGATATGAGAACCAGGCCAGGCATCGTGGCGCACGCTTGTAATCCCAGTACTTTGGGAGGCGGAGACCGGAGGATCCGGGTTCTCTCTCTCTCTCTCTCTCTCTTTCTCTCTCTCTCTCTCTCTCTCCCTAGTGAGGCCCTCCGCAACTTCGTGAGACCCGGTTTCAAAATAAAGCATAAAAAAATAGGGCCGTGGGTGTAGCTCGGAGGTAGAACGCCCCTGGGTTCAATCCCCGGTACCACACACACACAAAAAAAAGATATGAGAACCAAAAATGTGCCAATGATTCTGAGACTTCACGAAGCACTGATATTTTTGACTCCCTACATTTTTATAAAAATAAGAAGAAAACTTAAGATACATTTTTAAAATAACATAATTTATTATGTTAATATGAAGGAAAGCAGGAAGACAACTGTTTGATACTGTACTATTAGTAGGAAGAAGGAAGGTCCATGAAAGCTCAGAATTCTTCACTAAAGAGATTGATATTAAAGCAGGAGATGCTCAGAATTCTTCACTAAAGAGATTGATATTAAAGCAGGAGATGCTAAAGCAAACACCATTAAAAAGAAACTAAGTCTGAGTAAGAAAGACTATCAACCATTTGAAATTTAAGATTTAAGATTCCAGGTCTGAGTTTCCAAAAGGAATGTTAAGGCGCAACTGCTAGATACATCCAGGACAGGAACACTTGCAGATTGTAAAAGCTGTGTTCATAATCTTTGACAAACCATGTAAACAAGGAGAATGTTAGATCTTTTTTATTTAAAAGATATAATAGGGAAAACTTCCTTTAAAATCTTAGGAGCTAAGCATATATTTATTGTATCGTTCAGCTCCAGTCTTTGTGTTTACTTTACTTGATGGCTGAAATGACTGCTGATTCCCAGCAGGTTTTTTTTGTTTGTTTGTTTTATTTTAATTTAAGATTTACAGTGATGTCAAAGATAAGTCTATTTTGAAAGGAAAAGAACTACTGATATCGCTTGACTTCTCATAGAAAATACTATAAAAGAAAGCATTTTCATGTACATTAAAATATGCATCAAATACATAATACATATTATATAATCTATGATTTACCAGGAAGAGATTAAACAACTATTTCTTTATGAGTTAAAAAATTTAAATGATTATAATAAAATATTACTAGATGTCTATTTTTACTTATTAAAACCCTCTGGGTTTTACAAGTAATATAAAATAAGAAAAAACAAACCCAAATATTTACAATTAACTTCATGTTATTGACACATTTTACATCTCAAGCAAATCTGAAATAGGACTCTCAATGATTTATTTAATAAGTTAGGTTTTCTCTTTCATAAGCGATAACCTGGACTATTAGAGAAGTGAAGGCTGATGTCAGAATTTCATTCTTTCTTGCTTTTAATTTTACCATCTTAGAAAACAACTAGCTAATTAACCATGATAAATCCTCTTCCATAATTAAAATATACTGTCCAGGAAAGATTATTATATTAGTAATTTCCATTTAATTATAATTTTAATTTGTTGCTGCCTCCAAATGTAATTGCATTTAAACAGTTGATTTACCTACATTGTGTTCTTTAGGTTTTTCTTCCATTCCCTAACATCATGGGGGCAGGCTTGATATTGCAATGTGGATTCTTAATTTATTCACTCTTATGATTATCAAGTCGATAGGCAACTCAATAGGTCTGCATGTCTCAGGAAGTTCTCAAAAACTTAGACTCTACAATTCTACTGATCCAGCCAAATACCATCCCAGAATAATCTTATTCTTTATTCTATCTGTATTTTCCTGGACTCTCTGTGTGCCAAAATATTCTCAGGCTGTGGTTGGAGTCCCTGCAAGTGCAGCATTAGGCAGTTCAGGCTGAGTGAGACCTGCTCTTCCATTTGCTAAAAGTACCACATTGTACCTGGCTTGTCTCCCTCTTTCAATCAGAGAAATGCAAGCATTCTGCCACCCTCTCCTTTTTATCCTGTCCTGATTTTCCATCAGATTACTATCTGGTCATGTTCCCCTAGGTTCACTGACACAATACTCCCTGTTTCTTCTAGCTACTTTGATATACTGTCTTCTATTCCAATCTATTCTACTGAAATGAATTTACTCATCTGGTACCAAAAGTATTTCAGCCAGGAATGCTTGTGCATGCCTATAATCCCAGTATGTGGGAAGCTGAGGCAGGAAGATCTATCGCAGATTAGAGGCCAGTCTCAGCAATTCAGCAAGGCCCTCAGCAACTGAGTGAGACCCTGTTTCAATTTTTTTTTTGAAAAAGGAATAGGACTGGGGGTGTAACTCAGAGATAGAATGCCCCTGGGTTCAATCCCAGGCAACACACACACATACACACACACACACACACACACACACACACACACACACAATTTCAGAAAAGAAACACTAAGGCATGCTCCTTCTCCTCCTCCTCCTCTTTCTTCATCATCTCTTCCTCCTCCTCCTCCTGCTCTTCATCCTCCTCCTCCTTCTTCTTCCTTCTTTCTTCTTCCTTCTTTCTTCTCCTTCTTCAGCTTGCTTTTTGAACCTACGGGAATTCTACTTCTGAGCTATACCCCCAGCCCTTTTTAATTTTTTGGCTTTTTTTGAAAAGGGGTCTCCCTAGGTTGCTGAGAGTCTTGCTAAGTTGCTGAGGCTGGCTTCGGACCTGCAATTCTCACTGTCTCACTCTCCCAAGTATTGGGATTACAGGTATGAGTCACCACACTGACTGTAAGTCATGTATTCAGGGCGGATGTGGGGGGACGTTCCCTAATATCCTTGAAAAACCATTCCTTTGGCATCAGGCTTCATTGTATACTGGCAGATAGCCAAAGGCAAGGGAAACCTATGCTGTTTTCACCTGCACTCCTTCCTCCTTGCAATTGGTATAGGTAAGGCCTCACCATTCCTCACCTGGCTTACAGTCACACTCTTCCCCCCCAACTCAGCTCAATTTCCATCTCCAGATCCTTCTTTGTTCCTGCATCCTTCCTTTCGTTTCTCCTCCCTGGCACCTGCTGGCCTGTCCTTGCCTGCTGTCTTCCCAAAGGACTCCTGGCCTTCTCAGATATTGGCCAATAGCAAAGAGAAGCCAGAACCCAACAGTGATGGTGTGAAGGAGGAGAGCATGGAGAGCAGGCAGAGGAGGGCCAGGGTACCATATTCCCTTAACTGGCCTCCCCACATACCCAGATTTAATTGCCAGGATGCTGCCCATCTAAAATTCAGGGCTGATTGTGCCACTCACCTGTTTAGCACATTTTAAATGCTTTCTGTGACACACAGGGCACTTCATGACCTGTACTTGTGTCCTCAGACTTCATCTCACACTATGACTACACTAACCTAAGAAAAGTCAACAAAAAACTAACTTTCCAGAACCCATCATTCTCTCTCATGTCTCCTCGAGGTTGTTATTGCAGTTCCTCTGTCTGTGAAACTTGTCACCCGTCTTCTCCTGGATGATTCCTCTTGGTTCTTCAAGAATTAAGCTAGAAGTTAGAGATTATCTCCCCAAGAGAACTTCCAGGCCTTTCAGCCCTTTGCTGGGCTGTGTTCCTGTAACAGCCTGTGAATGGCTCCATAAGAGCATCTGCTATATAGGGAAACTATTATTGGTCTATTTTTCTGTATTTTCTCATAAGTTATGAGTCCCCTGAAGTTAAGTTCTCTGTTTTTATTTTTTGTGTACATGCAGTGTTTCTCTATAGAAATGGTATTAACATTTGGGGTAGGATAATTCTTCCTTATGTGAAATGCTCTTAACAATGTAAAACATTTAGCCTTCATAGCTCCAATCTGAAAAATTTTTGTAAGACTCTAAGT
The DNA here is from genome assembly GCA_004027185.1 of Glis glis. NCBI lineage: Eukaryota > Metazoa > Chordata > Mammalia > Rodentia > Gliridae > Glis > Glis glis. The sequence continues at coordinate 25,683 of PVJS01011397.1, read as the reverse complement.
CATATTTCCAAATGTCCACTAAGGGGGTGCTATTATCCACAGCTCAATTGTGTGATATAAAGAGGCAGCTTACTGTATATCAAAAAATTAAAGAATGTGCAAATGAATGAACGAATGATTAGATAAACAATTTTGCCTTAAAATAAATCATAATTTTCTTGTTGATCACAAACAAATTTTAAGCGGCTTATGAGTTTTCCCTCAAATATCTCCAATTACTCTGAGATGAGTAACTTCTAGACAATTTCTAAGTTAAAACTTTTTACATGATATTGAGGTCATTAGCAGGTATATTTCAATTATTTTGAATTCATGACCAGATAATTTGTTGTTATATATTTTCTGTTAACTTTAAAGCTTTGTTTATACATATTCACAACTTCAGTAGATAGAAATTCCTTTCTTAGAGTTGATACTGCATAATTTTAGAGATAGCCATTATTAAAATATGGCCATTTCACAAAACATGACATATGTCAACATTTGTTTCTGGAAGTGTGATTATATTTGAAAAGGTATTACAAATTCCAACAGATTGATCCCTAAGATTGGTGAGTCTGTGTTGTTTTGACAGAACAGAGGTAATGCATTAAAAAGCAGGCTTTTATCAATACTTTAGAGTTTCAAATTATGTCTTTCTAGTTGCATTAAAAAATGTAGCTTTTTGAAGTATAGAAATAGTAGTTGTCTAGTCAGTAGAGATTTATTACTGAATCAGTCTCTCACCATAAAAATAAGAAGTTTAGCATTACCTATTATAAGAAAAATAATTTCTTTGAAAATTGTGAACATTCATAGGCTAAGACTTCAGGCTTATATAGGTTTCCTGTGAACCTATATATAACCTATATACATTATCTGTTTAAGAAATTTAGATACACACACACATACATTTGCCTTGGAAATATAAATTTTATCTCTTTAATTGCTTTAGAAGGCACACTAAAAAATATATTGACAGTTTCAATAAAGAAACATCCCTAATAGATAACCTTGGGAAGACATTAAAAAATCAATATCATCCCTACATTCACCCCTGAATTCCATGGGTTTATACAATTTGTTTCCACTATACCCTGCACTTTGGCTCTACTTACTCAGTTCTCTCACCTCTTAGCACTGCTCTCCATCAGCACCCCTAACCCCAATGCTGGGGACCCTGGAATGCAAAGAGATTGCAGAAAAGAGGATGGGATTGAGTGAGAATATGATGTTCTGCCTGTCACTGCCTGATTGTAAGCTGTTTACTAAGCTTCTCTGAATCTCTTCCTTTATCTGTAGAATGAGGATAAAAGTAACTAAACCTTAGAAGTATAAAAAGATTAGCTATGTCCAAATAACTAAACTGAGCTGGACATAATAGGTTGTCAGGGGGAAGTCTGAAAATGTACTCATTGTATTCCACTATTTTAACACTGAAAATCTGACAACAGATCATAATCCAGGTGCATCTAGGTTGGCTTAGTCATCCTTTTGTTTCGCCTCATCTGCTTAACTTCATGCTTCTTTACCATGAGAGAAAGAAATTGGTAATGTCAGGGTTCTCCAGAGAAACAGAATACATGCACACACACATATATATACATAATATATATTATACAGTGAATGTAATATTTATTATAAATTATTATTCATTATAATTTCTTAATATTATAATACTTATATTATGAAAGAATGTTAATAAAATACATAATATATATATTATGAGAAATTGGCTCATGCCATGAGGGAGAACAAGACGGCCCATGACCTGCCATCTACATGCTGACTGCTCAGGGGAGCCTGTAGTGTAATTCCAACCTTAGAACCAAAGACCTGGGGGCCATGGGAGTCTATGGTACAAATCCCATCCCAGGAGCAAAAGACTGATGTTGCAGCTGGGGTCCATAGGCAGGAAGTGAAAGGGGCAAATTCTTCCTTCAACTTTTTGTTCTGCTCAGATACTCGAAGGATTGGATGATGTCCATCTGCACTGGATAGAGCAATCTGCTTTTCTGAATCCACTGATTCACATGCTACTCTCTTCTGAAACACCCTGATAGACACAACCAGAAATAATGTTTAATCTGGGCACCCTGTGGCATGGTAAAGTCAATACATAAAATGAACACAGGTGCACTCCACCTTTCAAAACATTAGCTAATTGTCTTTAGCTACAAACTTGGTTACTCTTATGTATGCCTGATCTCATTCCACAAGACATCACCATCCACCAAGTTATACCATACTGGAACCAGAGATCACCCTAGATTTTTCCCTCTTCTTCAATTTCATTTCAGAAAATTCATACAAGAACCTTAAAGCAGTGTGCTGAAAATTACACACCATCCTTCCCCCACATCTGTCTTTCCTCTATTCCTTATTTTGATGATAGTCTACTCTACCTTAGTCAGAAACTGATAATGAGATTAGGATTCTTACTCTATTTTAATCTCCTACATGCTATCTGTGACCAAATCTTCCTGGTTTTCCTTCGTTAGGTTCTCTAATCACCATTCCCTCTTTTTTACCTCACTGTTCAAGCCTTTCCTAATCCCTCTTATTAAGAATCTCCACAAACCTATAAGACTCAATCAATATCCGGAGCATGAAAGGGAGGGAAGGGGGAGGGAATAGGGTGGGATTGGAGGGAGGGCTAAATGTGCAATGTGTGCATGTATGGTGTTCATACCCTGACATACATCAAAATGTATAATTATAATTTACAATGCACTAATAAATGAACATAAAAAGTTAAAAAAAAAAGAATCTCCCAATAGATTCCACCAATTCAATCCTCCATGTGCTGTCAGTGATCCTCTTAGAAAAGATCCTCTATTAGAAAAGAAAAAATATTCCTATCTACGGAAGTCATAAATATACATAGGATATCTTCAGCCTTGATAGAAAACCTCTATACTTATATACTATTTAAGGAATTTATACAAGCACACACACACACACACACACACACACACACACACTCAATCATGTGTTCAATTGCTCTTCATTGCATGCAAGATAAACTTACATACTTCTTCATAAGATGCCTCCAGATCATGTTCTTTCCCTCCTTCCTTAAATATCCTAGATTTGAATCTTCTGTCATCAGACTATACCACCCAGCACCCTTTTTTATAACTCTTATAGATTTTAAGATAATTTTCTCTCATTTGTTGAATATTTAAGCTTTGGGCTCAAGGCTATTTTCCCAGAATAATGTTTCTTTGCTCTTGACAATTTCAATATTCATGTAGATGACACTTCCAATATCTAGGCCCATCAGTTCTTAGCATATAAATTAGTTCTTTTTATTTTTTCCACTGTTTCCCCCAGAGTTTGATATAAACATTTACAATTAACCCAGATTTATATACATATTATGCTATATCACTTCACAGGTGATGCAGGTACCTTATAATAACAAAGTATTACTAATTGTCTCCTTTACCTTGCAATATTCTGTAATTTATTGCATTTATACGTAAGCTATAGTCAAAAAATGCAGCATTTTGAATAAATGGTTCCCTTTAAAAAATGTTGTTAAAAAAGTTATATTTGAACAAAACAATTCAAAATTATTTTTTTGAATTATCTGTTAGATAAATTAAGATAAGAAATATAAAAATTTGTAATTTTAGCTTCACTTATACCTTCTCTAATGCTCTTAATTTTTTAACGTGCTTTTATTGGTGCATTGGAGTCTTACATCACAATGAATATCTATTTGATGTCAACATACATGCACGCAGCTATTAGTGTCCCCCCCACCTCCCCCCACCTGTATGAAGTACCAAGAATGATGTTGGTATATTTTCACATGTACACATTGTTTATGATAGTAATTCCACTGATTCAATTCTTTCTTGCCCTTCCCCTTCCCTTGTACCACTTTCCTTGCCCCACTGAGGGTTCTCCATTATCAACCGGAGTCCCTTGTGTGTCCCCACTACTCCCTAGGTTGCACATATTAATGAAAACATATGTCCCTTCTTTTTTTGTGATTGACTGATCTCACTTAACATAATGTTCTCCAGATCCTTCCATTTTCTTGCAAATGATGTTATTTTGTTCTTCTTTATTGCTGAGTAGAATTCCATTGTGTGTATTTCCCACAATTTTGTAATCCACACATCTGTTGATGGACACCTAGGTTGGTTCCATAATTTGGCCACTGTGAATTGTGCTGCTATGAACATGGGTATGCATATATTACTGTAGTTTTCTGGTTTCAATCCCTTTGGTATGATACCCAGTAGTGGTATAGCCAGATCATATGGTGGGTCCATTCCCAGTTTTCTGAGGAATCTCCACATTGATCTCCATAGTAGTTGCATTCCCACCAACAGTGTAGAAGAGTCCCGATTTCCCCACATCCTCACCAACATTTGTTGTTGTTTGACTTCTTAATGATTGCCATTCTAATTGTGGTTAGATGAAATCTTAGAGTAGTTTTGATTTTCATCTCCCTGATTGCTAATGATGTTGAACATTTTTTCATGTATCTATTGGCCATTTGTATCTCTTCTTTCATGTCTATTCATTTCAGTTGCCCACTTCTTAATCAGATTATTTGTTTTCTTAGTGTAAAGCTTTTTAAGTTCTTTGTATATCCTAGATATTAAATCCTTACCTCTCACCCTGCACAATAGTCAACTCGAGATGGATTAAAGACCTAGAAGTTAGACCAGAGTCTGTGAAATTATTAGAAGAAGGCATAGGTTCAACACTCCAACATATAGGCACAGGTAGAAACTTCCTCAACAAGACCTCCAAAGCACAGGAAATTAAAACAAGAATTAATAAGTGGGACAGCGTTAAACTACAAAGCTTCGACTCATCAAAGGAAACCATCAAGAGCCTAAAGAGAAAGCCTACGGAATGGGAGAAGATCTTTGCAAGCTATGCTCTTACTTTTTTATGTTTCTAAGACTCTGACCTATATAATTTTCCTTCTATCTCAAAAACTTTTATCTCTCAAAGCAGATCTACAGTTAACAACAAAAAAGTTTATTTATTGATTTGTTTATTTTTTCACATTTGAAAATAATTTCACAGGATATAGAATTCTAACCTGGGTTAAATATTTTACTTTGCTTTCTTCTTGTTTGTATGGTTTGTAAAGAGAAATTAGATGTAATTTTCATCTTATTCCACTATAGGTACAGTGATATCCCCCGCAAGCTTCTTTCAAAATCTTTTCTTTATCTTAGATGTTCTACTCTTATATGCCTAGGTGTGGCTTTTTGTTTGCTCCCTTGATTTTTGGCAACCCTCTGTTTAATATTCCGAGATTCCTGGGTCTAGAAGACACTTTCTGGTTTGGTGTCTACCATAATGTTTGGGAAACTCTTAGTCATTATTGCTTCAAATATTTTCCCCTGTTCCTTTCTCTATTTTCTTTCCTTCTCTCTGCTTAAATTGCCTATCTGTTCTTGCATCGTTTTATTCATTAGAGCTCTCAGCATAATCATCATATTGTTTTAAATTCCTTGTCTGACAATTCCTTGTGTGTTAACAAGGCTATACCTTTTGTAGTTGTGCCACAGTTCTTGAATGTTTTATTCCATTTTTTCTAACTTTATCTCTTTGTTTTTCAGTTTTAGAAGTTTCTATTGACAAATCCTTAATCTCAGAGATCCTTGCCATAATTTAATCTGCTTCCAGTGCTTGATCTTTCTTCACAAATATATATCTGCTTTTATATATATATATATATATATATATATATATATATACACACACATTGTAATTACACATCATAGTGAGACTCAAAGTGATACACACACACATGCACATATCACTTGGTGCATTTCCCTCTGTATCAAACCCATTCCTGCTTCCTCCCTCCCCCTGCATGTTAGTGAGATTGGCAGTGATACCTTCATGTATGGACATAACCTTATTTTTTCCTGCCTCTTAATATGCCATCTATTTTTCTGTTGAAAGCATTCATGATGTATTGGTGTTATATATCTGGAATGTTCCCTAAGGCTTATGTATGCAAGAGTTGGTCCCCAGCTGGTGGCACTATTGGGAGGTGGTGGAAACTTCAAGAGGTGTGGCTAGTTGGGAGAGATTGACCACTGGAGTAATACCTTTGGAGGGTATATTTTGTTCCTGGCCACTGGTTCTCTCTGTCTTTGCTTCCTGTTTGTCATGAGGTGAGCAGCTTTGCCCCGTAATGCCCTTCTGCCACAATGTTCTTCCTCACCACAGGCCCATAGCAATGGAACCAGTCAACCATGGACTGAAAACTCAAACTATGTGCCAATACAAATTTTTCCTTCTTCAAGTTGATTTTCTCAGGTATTTTGCTACAGCAATGCAAAGTCAACTGACACAACTGTCAAAAGAAACTGCAGATCTGGGTGTAGTGGCACATGTTCTTGGGAGGCTGAGACAGGAGGATCACAGGTTTGAGGATAGTCTCAGCAAGTAGTGAGACTTTCATCAACCTAGCGAGACCCTGTTTCAAAATAATAATAATAATAATAATAATAATAATAAAATAGGACTGGGGGTGTAGCTTGGAGGTAGAATACCCCTGGGTTCTATCATCAGTACCACACACACACAGACACACAAAAGAAATCATAAAGAAACTGCAGTAAATGGGCCTTTAGTGATGTAATGGTAAGGTGTAGGAATAAGGGGGGGCACCCTGAGCCCCATGATTAGTTCTCAGTCTTTTAGAGAGCCAGTGTCTCTGGACTGTGAACCTCACAAGTGCCTCTCAGTTCCCTGCCCCTTATACAGGAAAAGATGGGTGATGTCAGTTTTGTGCTGATAAAATCCCAATAAATAAGGCTCTGTTCACCGGGCATGGTGGCGCACGCTTGTAATCCCAGTACTTTGGGAGGCGGAGACCGGAGGATCCGGGTTCGCGGCCAGCCTCAGCTCTCTCTCTCTCTCTCTCTCTCTCTCTCTCTACTCAGTGAGGCCTTCTGCAACTTCGTGAGACCCGGTTTCAAAATAAAGTATAAAAACTAAGGCCGGGGGTGTAGCGCGGAGGTAGAACGCCCCTGGGTTCAATCCCCAGTATTGCAAAAAAAAAAAAAAAATAAGGCTCTGTTCAAACTGTTTCTCTTGGGAGCAAGCTTACCGAAGAACAGAAAGTTCTGGCTACTTTTTTCCTCCCACTGCTAGAAGATTCTAGAAGCAAAACTCACATAACCCCTCTAAAGAGTGTCCACCACCATGGAGATTTTAACTGTCAGACTTGTCCTTACATAGTTTTCACCAATTGGTCAATCACCTTTCAGGTTTTCCTCCCCTCTTCTGATTCCCACAGAAGTTTCTGCTAGCAGGCCTCCAGTCCAGTAAATTTGATTCTCTGTATTTGTCTGTCTGTCTCTTCAAGGTTGTGGTTGGCCCTGTCACTGCAATTCTCTGACAGATCAGAATTGTCGATTTTAGTTCATTCAGCGTTTTACTTGTTGTTAAGGCACAGTGGTAACTTCCAATCTCCTTTTGTGTCAGATCAGAATCCCCCAGCATTTCTTTGATCTCTTCTCTTTGAAAACTTGTGCTCCACCCCACCTCACCAGTAAACTCATAGATTATCTTAAACTTTTTTAGTACTAAAGACTATGCAACTCTTACCCAAATCTCAGAGTAAAGTACTCACTCCAAATTATATCAGCACTTTCTTCCTTGTCTTTCTCTTTGACATACAAATCCTAAAATATCTTAACTTCACCAAGACCTAAAAGTAATTGACTGCACTACTTTTTCTCCATCCTTCAACACTGAAATGTGCTGGTTTACTTCTTAATGTATGGTTCATCCCTGTGATCAGTCTCTTGTACCTCCACTCATGTCCTTCTCTCATACCCAAGTGATCTGGGGGGAAAAAAAAAAACTACAACCCAAATTAAATCAAGTTCTTTGCATTCTGTACTCCTATACCCAAACAGCTGAATGCTGTTGAAGAAGATGGCACCTATGCCGACTTATCTCAGTTCTGCTTATAATCACAAATTTTAAGTAGGTCATTAGCATTTCTTTGCATTAGTCTACACCTATTCATTTATTTATATTCCCACTCTCCTAGACAAACATTTTAGGTTTTCTTCCCTCTCTTCAAACACCCAATTGTTATTATTTCTCCCTTACTCTGAAATAACTTCATTTGCTGGTTCATTGAAAAAAATAAAAGCAATCAGATGATAACTGTCACAAGTTTCCACTACACCATTTATCCATCTAGCTACCTCTGTCATTACATGTTCTGTATTCCTTGCTATTATTGCAGATAAATGACCATAGCAAAAACTAACCCCTCCAGTTGTTCACTAGTAACCTCAAATCTACTCAACTTTAGTCTTTTTTCTTCTCCCAAACCTGAAACAAAAAAGCTGAAGCCTCTTTTAACGCCACATTATACTATCCCTATATTTCTACATACCATATCATAGCCAAACTCAGTTAAATTATTGTACATTCTTGCTGTCTTTAGTTTCTTCAACTCCAATTCTTTCTTAAACCAAATATAGTCAGTGTTTCTTTCTAAGACATCTGTAAATCTGTGTGTTTTCAAGGTCATTAATGACTTCCAGATAATTAAAATCAATAACCACCACTCTATCATCTTCTTGCCCCACCAGCAGCATTTCAAATAAATATCCAATTATCCATCCTCTTTGAAATTATTTCTCTGTTTGATTTCTAGGACATTTCTGGTTGTACTATCTCACCGGCTCCTTCTTTTGAGTGTTGTTTGCTGCTTCCTTCTCTTCTACTTGACCTCAAAATGTCAATGTGCCCCAGGCTTCACTCTTCAAATCTCTTTCCTATCTATATTCTTCCAGTCTCAGGTCTTTAAATATTAACTATTCTGACAACTACCAAATTTATATCTCTTGCCAGGATATATGCAAGTGCCTACTCAGTATTTCCGATCTGACGTCTATTAGGTATCTCAAGGTCAACACAATCAAAACACAGTTCCTCCTCTTGCCATCTCTATCTCTGCAAAGTTTCACTCTAGCTTTCCAGTTACTCAGTTCAAAAATTCTGGTCCAAGTGTACAAATCACCACCATTTGTCTCCAGGATCATCTCAATAGGCTTTTAACTAGTCCACCTGCATCCACCATTGTCCTGTCCTGTAATATATTCAGCACTGAAGCCAAAGCAATCCACCTAACATTTAACTCGGATTATGTCACTCATCTGCTAAAGAACCTTCAGTTATTCCCCACCTTTTTTGGATTATTCAGGCTGCTATAACAAAAATATCATAAACTGTGGTTTATAAACAACAGAAATTTATTTCTCACAGTTCTGGAGCCTTGAAAGTCCAAAATCAAGGGTCACGGTTAGTGTCTGGAAAGGATCCATTTCACATAGATGGCAACTTCTCCCTGCACACAGTAGAAGAGGATAGCTAGCTTTCTGGGTCTCTTTCATAAGGTACTAATCACTCATGACCTAGTTACCTCCCAGAGCATACCTCTTAATCTTATCACTTTGGGGGATTAGGTTTCAACAAATTCCAATTTGTGAAGACACAAATATTCAGACCCTGGCATCACCTAATGGTAAAGCCAAGCTCTCCAGCCTCGCCTGTATAATGTGATACTTTATTGCTCTACTCTCATTTGCTACCAGTGTTTCCCTCCTATTCTTGGTCCAGTCACATTGTCCCCACTCTTGACCTATTGGCATGTTCCTGCTACAGGATCTTTGTACTTCCTTTACTCAATGACTAGACTTATATTGTCCTAGTTCTCCAAGTAGAATTCTCCTTAACTTGTAAAAATGACTTTTAATAGCCTTATTATTTTAGAGCAGTTTCAGGTTTACAAAAAATGGAGTTGAATGTACACAGAGTTCTCTTCAACCCTCTAGTCTTCGCTTTCCCCGTGATTAACATCTTGCATTAGTATGGTACATTTGTTACTACTGATTAATCATTATTATTATTTTTGTGTGTGTGGTACTGGGGATCAAATGCAGGGGCATTCTACCTCTAAACTATACCTCAGCCCTATTTTATTTTTTATTTTGAAACAGGGTCTCACAAAGTTGAGAAGGGCCTCGCTAAGTTGCTAATGCTGGCTGTGAATCTGTGATTCTCCTATCTCAACCTCCCAAGTACTAGGATTACAAGCGTGTACCACCATACTTGTCCCAATGAATCATTACTGATAAAATATTATTGGCTAAAATCCATAGTTTACATATTTATATTAGGGTTTAGTCTTTGTGTTGTAAGTTTATGGGTTTTGGAAAGTGTATAATGTCACATATTTATTAGTACAGTATCATACAGAACAGTTTAACTGCTCTACAAATGCCCTATACGCCACTCCTCCCACCCTACTCTCAACTCCTGGAAGCCACTGATCTTTTTGTCCTCCTAGTTTTGCCTTTCCCAAAATGTCAAATAGTTGGACTCATACAGTCTGTAACCTTCTGAGATTGGCTTTCTTTCACTTATCAATATACGTTTAAGGCTCCTTCCTGTCTTTTCATGGCTTGAAAGCTCATTTCTTTTTTATTGCCTAATAATCCATTATATAAATTTACCACAGTTTGTTTATCCATTCACCTATTGATGAATGGCATCTTAGTGGCTTCCAAGATTGGGTAATTATGAATATAACTGATTTAAGTACTCACTTGCAGCTTTTGTATGGACAAAAGTTCTCAACGCATTTGGAGCATAATTTTTGGACTGTATGACAGATAATGTTTAGTTTTATAAGAAACTATAAAATGGTCTTCTGAGGTTTACCTTTCAGGCTTTCTCTAAGGATCTTATTTCAAATTGTAATCCATTGTCCCTCTGCCATGACCTTCATACTTTCAACACATGGAATGCTATATGTTCTCCCTAAATTGATATGTTGAAGCCTAAATGTGTTAGTTAGCTTTCTGTTGCTGTGTCAAAATACCTGATATAAACAACTTAAAAAGAGGAAAGTTTTATCTTGGCTCATGGCTACAAAGGTTTCAGTCTATGGTCACTTAGTTCTGCTATTTCCGGGCTTGTGGGGAGGCAAAACATCATGGCAGGGAGCACATGGTGGAGCACAACTGCTCATTCCCTGGAGGCCAAGAAGAGATAGAGAGAGAGCCAGGGTCCCAATGCACCCTTCAAGGCCACACCCCCAATGACCTACCTCCTCCAACTAGGCCGTACCTCCTATTGTTTCCACTATTTCCCAATGGTGCCACCAACTGAGGACAAAGTCTTTAACACAGGATCCTTTGGGAACATTCCAGATTTAAATTTTAACACTAACCACCACTGTGATGATATTTGGAGACAAGGCCTTTGGAAAGTGATAAGGTAATGAGGGCAAAACCCTCACAAATGGAATAACTGTCTTTACAAAGGATATCCCAGAGATCTCCTTCACCTATTCTGCCATATGAGGACACATTGGAAAGATGGCTACCCACGAAAGTGAGCCTTGATCAGACACCAGAGACTTCCCAGCCTCCAGAGCTCTGAGAAATAATCTCCTGTTTTTTATAAGCTACCCAGTTTATGGTCTTTTTATAGTAGTCCATAAGGAAAAAAGACAACATTCTAACCATTACCCATTGTTCTGACTCAATATATATGTTTATATAATATAAGTAGTAAATAATATGTTAGAAAAGTCCTTTAAGAGTTTATACAATGTTTGCAATGAGAGAATTCAATATTATTTTTGAAGTTATGTATGGTATCTCTGTTATGGCCAATTACAAGAAAGACAAGACAAAAATATAAGCATGGAATAAAATAAGTATGTGCTGTAATCTTTTGTGGTTAAAAATCTACTGAGATCAACTTACAATTTCTTAATATAATAATATTAACTTTGTTCAAAGAGCCCAAAAGCTTAAAGGAATATAGAGTATAAATTTTTACATCACTAAATAGAAGATGTAAGCATAAGCACATTTTAGAATCTGATATATTTATAAATATATTTATAATCACAAATATAAATACATATAATTTCTGTTAGTTTTATATCCAATAATGTCTTAAGTAAAAACAATGTAGTATACTCCATAACATTTAATTCCATTGAAGTACAATTTCCATGAGAGTCAGTATATTTTTCTTTAGTTTTGCCCTTTTAATGTTTTATTCCCCCCCCAAAAAATAGTAGGTAGTAAAGGCCATTTAAACATATTTCTTGAATAGATGAGTAAATTCAAAGTCATATATTTATCAAGAACTGAAGGGTCTGACATTTATCTTACTTAAAGCTAAAAGTTTGATGTCATAGTTTTATGGATGCTGGAGAAGACCTAAGCCAGGTGGGTCAGAGACAAAGGATTTTATTAGATGTGGCACAACAAGCAGTAAGACTTTCATGTTAATAATGAGTCACTTTGCTCCCAATGCCTATGGAACCAACACTGAGATGGGCCCAACTGTTTGTTGCATATGCATTGAGTTTGTAGGAACTTTGAATTGAGAAATTCAATCTTTTATAATGGACTGCAAGCAAATCTGCCAGACCTTTGCTGTGGAGGGAGATCTATATTATACTGTGCACTAAACAAATCTTATTTCTGCTCCAAACATATTTGATAGAATTCTTAAAATGATAGTCTGCAACAAAACCTGTCAGTGACTTTGTACAATGCAAAGAAATGCAAGAGACCCACCAAGAATTTTCTCCTAACAGTAATGAACCAACTCAATTCCATCGTTCATGACATTTTCCTACTCATCCCTGAAGAAGTATCTGACATTCTGAACTATTTAGAGATTCCCAAGTACATTGTGCTACTTTATGTCTCTCAATGTCTTTGCTTCCTTTTCCTGGAAGATCTTTCGATAGCCCACACCACCTGGTATCCCAAATTTCTAACTGGTAGTATCTTTTCTTCTTTCAGTACTGAGGTAGAATGTCATTTTCTCATTAAAGTCTCACCTGAGTATCTTTGGGAGTAATGATCATACCACATTGTTTCTGCATTGTTTTCTATTCAGATATCAGTCACAGCACAAAGGTGTTATATGTTTTTATCTACAAATACTTCATTTTGTCCAGTGGTTCTCTTTCACTGGTTCTGGACATACTGGTGAGGCATAATCTATGATGGAACATTGCAAGATAATTATTACTAATAATAAAGTACTGGAACGTGTCTCTGCTTTGTCATTTAAGTAAGTTTGAACAGTTTCAAATCATCTTTATTTAAAGATGTCATCATCATATACTTGCATTTCAATATGCTTTCTTAAATGAGAAAAATCCCTTCATCTTGGGGGATTTGTTCCAAGACCTCCAGTGGCTGTCTAAAACTGCAGTTGGACTGCACTCCTTATATATTATTTTCTTTTCTATATATTCATACCTATGATAAAGTTTAATATATTAGGCATAAGCCAGGCATGGTGGTACACACCTATAATCCCAGTACTTGGGAGACTGAAACAGGAGGATTGCAGGTAGCAAGCCAGCCTCTACAACTTAGTGAGGCCCTCAACCACTTAGTGAGACCCTATTTCAAAATAAAAATAATAAAATAGATCTCAGAGGGAGAATGCATTATATATAAATGCCTTTATATACATATATATATATAAAGGCATTTATATATAAATATATACCCAAAGGTACCCATATAACTTTGTGCATGTACCCATATACCTTTGTGTATGTGCACACACACACACACACACACACACACACATATATAGGCACAGTAAGCGATTAAACACTGATGATAAAATAGAATGATAATAGCAATATACTGTGATAAGCTTGTCAGCATCACTACTCTTGCACTTTGGAGCCATCATTAAATAACATAAGGGTTCCCTGAACACAAGCACTGTGAAACTATGAGAGTCAATATGATAATCAAGATGGCTACTAAATGACTGAAGTTCAGGTAATGTACACAGCACAGACACTGAACAAAGGATGATTCACATTCTGGGGGAGATAGAGTGGAATGGTGCGAGATTTCATCACACTACTCAGAATGATGGGCAACTTATCACCTACAAATTGTTTACTTATGGAATACCCCCTTTAATAATTTTTATATGCTTTTATCAGTACATTATAGTCTCACATCATAATGTAAATCATGTTGACAGTGACATAGTTGACCACAGGTAACTGAAAGAATGGAAAGCAAACCCACAAACGAGACACACTGCCTAAATTATTTATAACTAATATTTCTCCAATGTTTTTCCTGTATCATTAAGATAACTCAAGCACGGTTCTTTTTTTTTAATTTGCTAAGTTATCTAAAAGCATACGCAATATTAAACTTAACATTTTTTCTACTTGTATGACCCCAAATTTGCTATCTATAGAAAGACTATTATAGTGCAGTATGAAAATGATACCAGAGGTATTATTCCACTCAAAACAATTCTCCTCGAATTTCAGCTTGGAAAAGTAATATGATGTTATACAAAGTTATGCTTTTTTATATTCTTTGTTAAAGAAGAAACAATAAAACAGCTATTTTTATAACTTTGGGTCAGAGCTTGTCTTAACTCACCATGCCTAGAGAGCGAAGCAATTGCATTATTTTTCATTGTTCAGTGTGCTGAGACTACTGCAATTTCTTTTGGAGTGAGTTAATGGCAGGCTTGCAGTTTTAACTCTCAGTTGTCTTCCTTTAATTCATTAGTAACAGTATTGCTAGAAATTTTATGGGGCTTTTTTGTTGTTCATTTTCTTCAGATAGCTGTCTGACTTTTCTAAGGAGAGTATTTAATAATTACGCATACTATTGGTTCATACCACCAAATGCATCCATGAGGAAATTAAGTAAATAAGACATCTTTTTGTTTATACTTTTATTGGTGCATTATAGTCTCACATCATAATGTAGTTCACAGTGATAGTGACATACATGCACACAGCACTTGGTGAGCTTTCCCTGGCTCCCTCTCCACTCCTTCCCTTTCTCATACATGATATTGAGACTGGCATTGGTATTTTCCCATATGTCAATGGAAGTGTTTCCTTCATTAATTCTCCCTCTTCCCTCCACCCCCAGGTCACCCCCTTCGCTCCACTGGGGTTTCTCTTCCATTAACTAAAGTCTCTCTTGTATCCTGATTACTCCCTAGCTTCTGCATTTGAGAGAAAACATATGACCCTTTACTTTCTGTGACTGGCTAATCTCACTTACCATAATATTATTTTAAAAATAAAAGAAATGTTGCTATGAAACTCTGAATGTTTTAAAGAATTTACTATATAGTTCTTAGCCTGGAATCAAATACATATGAAAACTTAGCATATACCATGTCCTAAAAGCAAAAATAAATAATATATAATAAAATTGTTATTCTATATGTTTCTTAAAATGTTCCCATTTATAGTAAAATGAAAGCATAGTATATATGTCAGGAACAGTGGCCAAAGTCCTTAAGGGAATAAGCACAAGAAACATGTTCCTTTAGTTTACAGATTCATATCATTATTTCTTTTATAGTTACAGAGCTGGCATCATCCCTACTACAGTGCGGAGGTTCAGTGGACCATCAGTGAGGAGTCACTATAACAAAATGGTTAAACCTTTAGACTTAGGTTAAAATTCCAGTAATTTAACCTGCTAGATATGTAACATTTGAAAAATATATCACTCTTTTGAAATTCAGTATTATATTTATAAAACAGGGATGGTAACACATGTTTATTATCTTCATAATATGCCTCATAACAACTAATATCATTGAGCTTTGCTTGCCTTCCTGTGTGTCCAGAGCTGTGCTAAGCATTTTATGTACATCATCTTAGAGCAGAACTCTTAGAGCAGAACCATGAAGTATTTTTTTAAGTGAGGAAACCAAGGACCAGAAAGGTTATATCACATGTTCAAAGTCATACAGCTAGAAGGACGCAAGACCTAAGTATGAGCCCAGGTGTATCTGAATTCAGAATCTGCCCATTTATCTATGCTATAGGATTAAATGAAAGAATGCATATCAAGCTTGTGGCACAGTCAAGGTCAGAAAGTGCCATGCCAGATGTGTTGGGGGAAAGTTCTTTCGCTCAGAGTTTTCTGCAGGTGGCAGGATGAAGAATGGAGCAGGAGAAAGCACTCATCACTGTTCCTCCATCTTCATTAGTGATTCACACCATGAGTCAGAGAGCTCCCGAAACAACCGACAAACAGAGGACAGAAGAAAATAGACTTCAGCGCAGATAACCGCTGGCTACGTACACACAGCACAGACACAGTCAGGGCAACTGTAAGAAAAAAGAGGAAGTGAGAGCACTTAGCTTCTTCCCAACTTTAAGCTCATTCTCCTGGTCTCAGAATAGAATGGAATTGTCAAGAAGTATGAACTCATGGTGAATTTGCTGCAAATAATACATGGCTCCCCACTTGCTAATTCTCTGTTTTCCTTCACTTGGCTTGTCCTTGTTCCATTTTCACATTACTAAAACCTAACCTATTTTGCACCACTGGTGGAGCTAAACCATACATAGGCAAGTTTGGGGTCATAGCTAAAGCCCAAACCCATGGGTTCCTATGTCCCCAAATCAAAGTTTCCTGTTCCTCACTCAGTGGCACATTTACAAGTATGTTCCAACTCAGAACCCTGATTAATGACCATTCATCCTGCTGTGGTTCTTTCCTGACTGTGTTAAGCATAGTTTCTGGGTAATGCTCCAGGGATGTTGAATGAGAATTTGCAGATGCATAGTTTGCAGGTGGAATTAAGCATCACAAGAGGTATTAATATAAAGTGCCACCGACTGGATAATTTAAACAACAGGGATTTGTTTTCTCACCTTTCTGTAAACCAGAAGTCCAAGATGAAGGTGTTGGCAGAGTTGGTTTCTTCTAAGGCCTCTCTCCTTATCTTGTAGGTGGCCGTCATATTAGTCAGATTCTTTAGAGAAACAGGACCCATAGGGTATGTGTATTATTATAAAATATTATGTATATGATAAAATTGGCTTATACAATCTGAAGCTGTAGTTCTGAATGGCTGCCTGGAGTTCTGAATGGCTGTAGTTCTGAATGGCAGCTGTAGTTCTGAATGGCTGCCAGAGAGCCAGAAGAACCAGCGACTGCCAAGTCCGAGAAGCTGGATCCTCAGAATCTGAGGGACCAATGACAGAGCCACGGTCCAAGGCTGGAAGGCCTAGAAAGTCCCTGGAAAATCACTGGGCAGAGGCCATGTTTGAAAAGTGAAGCTGAGCAGATATCCTCAAGGGAGAGGAGCAGCAGAAGACACACCTTCTCAGGTAGGATGAACTTGCCTTCAGGCTGCTTCCTCCTCCTTCTGACCTTTGTTCCATCCAGCCCCCCCAGCCTATTGGACAGTGTTGCCTACACTCGGGGCGGGACTTCCCCCTCAATTTGCTGTTCCACATGCCAATCATCACACCAATACACCTCATAGTCCTCCCAATTCTAGGTGTCTTTCAGTCCACTCAACTTCACAATCCAGATTCAGCATCATAGCCTTCATTTCATTGCATCATCACTCTGTCACTGTGTTGAGGACACCAGTCATAGTGGATTAGAGAACCCACACTAATGACCTCATGTTAACTCAATTACCTCGTGTGTGTGTGTGTGTGTGTGTGTGTGTGTGTGTGTGTGTATGTAAGTGACTGGGGATTGAACCCAGGGACATTCTACCTCTGAGCTACACCCCCAACCCCATTTTACTTTTTATTTGGTAAAAGGGTCTCACTAAGTTGATGAGAGCCTTGCTAAGTTGCTAAGGTTGGCCTCAAATCTGTGATCCTCCTGTCTCAGCCTCCCAAGTACTGGATTACAGAAGTGTATCGCCAAGTCCAGCTACTAAGTTACCTCTTTTTTTTTTTTTTTTTGCAGTACTGGGGGTTGAACCCAGGAACATTCTACCTCCGAGCTACACCCCCAGCCCTATGTTTTATTCTTTATTTTGAAACAGGGTCTCACTAAATTGTGGGGGGGCTCACTAAGTAGCCAAGGCTGGCTGCAAACCTGTGATCCTCCTGTCTCAGCCTCCCAAGTACTGGGATTACAAGCGTGCGCCACCACACCCAGCCTTAATTACCTCTTTAAAGGTCTGATTTACAAACCTGTTACTCTCTAGGGTAGTCAGGGTTAGGACTTCAGCATCTATATTTGGGGGTGGAGACAAAATCCATCTCATAACACACAGCATTGTTATGCCACTCCTGGGCCCTGACTCAAGCAATAATGCTAAAGACTTAGACTTAGAGACTCACTTCCTTCTCTTCTTGACACCCTTTGACTTAGGATGTAGACCAGCTTTCCTGAGGTCCCCAGTGAGATAGCATGATAATGGAGAAACATGGAGGGCTGCCATTCTGAGCTGCTTTTCTTAGCTTAGGAGCTCCTCGTTTTTCAAATGTTCATGAAAGAATACTATGGTTGACTCAAATGAGTACTTTACATTATCATTTCCTTTGCATAGATAGCATTTTAAAAGTCCTTATGAATTCAATGATATACTTAGAGACAGGAGAAAACTAGTGATGTCAGTGTGGGGCTCAGAGGTCTATGCTGAACCAGGAGGCATACGTTCCTTGTCTGCAAATATCTGAGTTCTGAGAAGGAAGAGAAATACAGAAATCAGATCTGTTTCATGGTGCTTCTGTCTACCTGAGAGCCATGACCACTGCCCCAAGGGAAATAGATAGCTGGTTCTTGTAGCAGGCAGAAAAAAAGAGACTTGGACAATCATTCTTCTCAGCTTCATTCATAGACACAATTGTCTGGGAGGCAAATTTAAATTTACATCTTCTTGGTTCAGCAGCCCTAATGGTAGAGACAACTCCATTCATTCTACATGCATCATCATCATCTCTCTCTCTCTCTTTTTAATTTGATGCATTGTAATTTTACATAATATTGGGGTACAGAGTGTCCAATAAATACATGCATCACCTCTTGCACCAGCACCAGAAGGAGTTCATCTGGTTTTACAAATACTTTTTTTTCTTCCTGGAGAGTACAAATTTTGTGTTTGTGTATTTCCCACCATTACAACTTCCAGTGCTCAGATAGAATTACTGGGATTCTTTATAGTGGATCTTTTGTTTTGCTGTTTGTTTTTTAAATCTATCCTGAAGCCAGGAAATGAGTGCATTGTGTATATTCCATAATAAATAAACAGATTTAGCAAACAGAAAAATGGTTTGTTGTTCTTTGGAAGTGCTCCTAGGCTCTCAGCTCTGGGCACATTTTACAAGTCAGTAATCTTGGAAGCACTTCTGTTAAAATAAATTGAAATCTCCAGTGAGTTTGGGCAAAGCTCTTCTCCCCTGTTCCTTGCCAGAGGTAGCATCCACAAAGAGAATGAAGTTCCTTTTGGATTTGCTGTAGAGTTATTTTGACAGATTTTGCTTTTGTTCTTTGTACAGTCATTGTTCTTGCCTTAATTATTATTATTATTATATTATTATTATTTACTACTGAAGCTTAGTATTTTATCCTGGAGCACAGAAAGCAAATTTTAAGAGAATGCCCATTAATCACATTGGTTCTGAGTCCTTAGCAAGTGTTAGTTATATAACAAAAAAAGAAACTAAAAAAGCCATAAATGCATCCTATACCCAACCATGAACCTCTGCAACACTTTCTGAACACTTGAAGCTTACTTTGTCTCTTTCATTCTATAGATATCTTTATCTTACATTTGTGAAATAATTTAAACTCTTTATCACAGTGATTCCATTGAAATAAAAGGTTTCTGTTTCTCCTGTAGGCTATTTGCTTTCCTGATTTCCTTTTGCATTGGACTCTTCATATCATAGAGGTTACAGAGAGCTATTCCCTGGCAAACAAAGTTTTAATTTTAATAACAGAGGTTTCACTATATTGGAAAAACTTGATTAACCATTTAATCATTTAAAATCAGGCATATCTCTCTTTTCAAAACTTCAGATCATGGAATTGAAATGAATATTAAACTCTCCACTTCCTTCAATGCTAACTTCCTACAAACATGCCAATTAAATAACAATTTTTGTCAAATATAAAGATAGAACTAAATATTACTACTGGAACTAGACTTGAATCTATAATTCAAATACATATACATGCTACACATATACACAAAAATGGAATATGGGGAGAATTAAGAATGATGAAAACAAAATTATTGTCTTCATAAAAAGTACAATTTGAAAGCTGGGCATATGGTGCATTCCTGAAATCTCAGCTACGTGGGAGACTGAGAGGAGAGAATCCTGAGTTCAAAGTCAGCCTGGGCAACATATTGAGACCTGCCTCAAAAATGATATTTATTTATATATATGATATTCATATATAAATATATACATATTTATATATTTTCTCCATGTATATGGAGAGAGGAAATATATTATTAATTTTTCCAATGTGGAATAGCTTCAAATATCCTGAATTACTAAGTTATATCACATCATTGTTTTTGCTTGCATCACATTAAAACCTACCTTGGTTTTGACAAATTCAATATTTCATCTATTTTTCTTTCCTTTTTCTTATTTTTCTCTTCATTTTCCACCATTTTTGTGTTTATCTTATTTTCACTTTTTGCCTTTTCACGCTTTACTTCTTTTTCTCCTTATTTAAAAATTTTTAAGTTTATTTGAATTACATTTAGTTTAGCTGATGCATAAAAACATTAAAATTGTACATATTTATGAAGTAGTATGTGATGTTTTAATACATATATAACTTGTGTAATCTTTAAATCAAGTTAAACATAACAATCTCTTCAAACATTTATCATTTTGTTATGGAGAAAAGATCAAAATCTTTCTTCTAGCTTTTTGAAATAAACAGCACATTATCGTTATCTACAATCACTGTACTGTGAACAGTACACAGGCACTTCTTTCTCTTATCTGACTGTAACTTACGACCCATTTATCAATCCTTCCCATTCCCTTCCCATTCTACTGTCCCTAGCCTCTGATAACTAACATTCTACTCTCAACTTCGGTGAGATCAAATGTTGTAGATTCCACATGTGACCGTTATCATGTGAGACTTATTTATCTGTGCTGGGATTATTTCAATTTACATAATAACTATCTCCAGTGCCATCCACATTGTTGTAAATGACTGGATTTATTGTTTATCTGTGGCTGAATATTATTCCACTGTGTATGTACTACATATTTTCTTATTTTTATTGGTGAATTGTAATTATACATCTTGATGAGGTTCAGGGTGATAGAGGCATACGTGCACACAGCACTCATTGAGCCCTCCCCCAGTTCCCAGCCTATTCCCTTCCCTTCCCCTCCTTCCCATGCTCAGCACAGTGATTGACTTTGATAATTTTGTGTATGTACATTATGTCCATTGAGGTGTTTCCCTCTTCCCTCCTTCCATCCTCCCCATTTTGATCACCTTCTTCACTCATCTAAGGTTTCTCCTCCTTTGAATGGAGTCCCTCTTATTTCTCCCTAGCTTCTACATATTAGGGAGAACATCTGCCCTTTCACTTTTTATGACTGACTAATCTCACTTAGCATAATGTTCTCCAGTTCCATCCATTTCCCTGCAAATGACATAATTTTGTTCATCTTTATGGCTGAGTAAAATTCCATTGTGTACCTATCCCATAGTTTTGTAATCCATTCATCTGTTGATGGACATCTCAGCTGGTTCCATGGTTTGGCAATTGTGAACTGTGCTGCTATAAACATAGATATGTGTGCATTATTCTGGTAGTTTGGTTTCCACTCTTTTGGGTAGATACTCAGGAATGGTATAGCTGGGTCATTTATTTAACCATTCATCAGTTTATGGACACTTTGGTTGTTTCCATTTCTTGTCTATTATAAATAGTATTGCAATAAACATGGGAATGCACATGTCTCTTTGATACTGACTTCATTTCCTTTGGATACATATCCAGAAGTAAGATTTCTGAATCATGTGGTAGTTCTATTTTTATTTTGTGAGGAACCTCCATATTGTTTTCCAGAATGGTTTTACTAATTGACATCTCTACTGTTTCAGTCAGCATTCTCACTGCTGTGATCCAAAATACCTGATTACCACAACTTAGGGGAAGGAAGATTTGCTTGCTCACAGTTCTGGGGATTTCAGTCCATGTTAGGCTGGGTCACATCTGTGAAGTTCAGGTCATGGAAGTGGAAAGCAGAGAAAGAGAAAAGGGAGGGGACAAGGAACATATATATAGTTCTCAAAGCCACACGGCCAGTGACCTATTTCCTCCAGCTACACCCTACTTGTCTACCTTATCACCAATAAATCACTGATAAGGTTAGAACCAGAATAATTCAATCATTTTGCCACCCCTGAACATCTTGCATTTTTTCTCCTTCATGAGCTCTCCCAGGGGGCACTCTATATCCAAACCATAACACCGACCAATAGTGTGAAAGGATTTCCTTTTCTCCACATCTTACCAACACTTGTTATTTTTTTCTTTTCTGTCTTTTTGCTAGTAGTCATTCTTACTGGAGTGCTTTGACCTTTAACTATTTTTTAATTTGTCTCTTTTCTTCATTTTTCACTGTTATAATTTCCCCCTTTTAGTTTTTTTTCTCAATTGCTTGTGTTGTGTGTGTGTGTGTGTGTGTGTGTGTGTGTGTGTATTGTTTCTGCCCATCATCCTATAATATAAAATACTATTGTGGCTTTCTTTGCTCTAGTCTCATTATAATGCTTTATTATTGCCCCTATTGGCCCTTAAGTGATGATTTTTGTTCTGGATTTTATAATTCATTGCCTAGGAATGTAAAATTCTAATAAGAAGGAATAACATCATTAGTAAAGTCTGTGTAATGTTCAGAATGCCATGAGTTGACAATATATTTTGAACAGTTTATCAAGAAATCACCCCACCACTAAGAATAAGAATGAGTGATAAAGGTGCCATACATTTTTTAAATTATTTTTAGGCTTTATTTTAAAATCCATCCTTCAGGTAAGTACCTTGGGAGAAAATCTTCTAAAATTCTTTTACCTTCAAATTTCTCTTTCCTCTGCTCCATGAACCATGTAATAACAAAATGAAAACACACAACAGGTCCTTACATATCTGGCACCAGGTTTCTGCAGAACAAGAAGGGTAGTTTTATAGGAAGAAAGAAAGAAAGGGAGGGATGGAAAAAAGAAATCATTGTGAGGTAATGAAGAGTTAAACTCTTTGTTAAGATTTATATCAATACTACCAGCTAGATGGTGGCAAAGAGGAACCAGATGAGGTCAAAAGAAGCTAATCTGCAGGAAGGTGCTAATCCTCAGCATCTTTCTGAGTAAAACCTTAGTCTTCTCAGACTTTGTGGATATCTACAGTCGTGCTGGGTTGAACAAAATTGAAGCCACCAAAAGCACCTGCGTTATCCATAGTGAAGTATAAATACGATTTCAACACAGCTCTGAGAAAAATAGCCATGACTATGCGCCTTAACTGAGAAAGCTAGGATTTATGTGCTTGTCACACTGAGGATTCTGAGCATACCTGGAAGATGGTGATTCGTCTGTAAGAGAAGTTAAGTATGAGTTTTTCTTTAATACCCAAATTTCAATAAACGCTGAAGCCTGATGATAAAATAACCCAACTATTCTCATATTCTAAGTACTGCAGTGCTTTCTGATATGCATTGGAACAGGACAAACACATTTTGTTTACACCTCCCCATTCAATTAACCTAAAAACAGGACTGCAAGGAAGTTGAAGTCTTGGAGAAGCCAATCATCATGAACACAGCCTTGTCTCTTCATTTTCTTTCTTCTCCCTAAAGCAAAAGTATGTGATGAGAACTTAAAGTGAATCATTCATAAACATTTGAGGTGCTGGCAAGAAGAGATTAATGAGGACCACTTTCTTTGCTTGAATATTGAGCTGTAGAAACCACATTCCCCTTCTGCCTTCAATAATATAGATGAAAAGGAGAGAATTCTTGGAAAAGTGATGTGAAAGCTGAGGAAGGAGTTTGGAGGCATGCTTGAGTACAAAGACTTATGCACTTTCTTATCAAGATTTCTAAAGGTGGGAAGGCTGCATCTTATTGAAGTTGCCCACAATAAAGGATCAAACACCAGGTCTGGTGTCAGCAGACTGCAGGTATATGGGGGCAATCTCAGACCACACCATTCATCAGACGCTGCACAATGCATAACAAGGCGCTGGCAGTTTATGTGGATTCACAGAAAGGGGCACATAGGTTAGCAGAAGGATGGAAGCTATAGGAGTATCCATCTGAGACAACAAACCATGAAAGTATGAGGAAAAACCATGGTGTACAGTGATGGCAATAGAATGTCAAGGAAACCCAGAGAAAGCTGCCATTTGGGAGGTGGGTTAAAAAAAAAGGAACCCAAGAGAAATAATCTCTGTGGTAGGTATAGCATAGGCACTGGATCAATGATTGCAAATTACTTAATTATTACAATTTGTATTAGACACATGTTCCAGAAGCTGGATTTGGATTACATGGTTCTTTAATATAACATTCCACCCCCGGGTGCAGGACCAATGTTAGCAATTATAGAAATGGAAGAAAATTGAACTTTGCCATGCAAAGATAAAGATAAAATATACAATTATAAAGAATAGAACATCCCTTAAAATAAGCAAAACATTATTTTAAAATGACATGAAATTATCTTATAATATCAAGATTTCTTATTTATATATCATACTTGATAAAAAAAAGTAAAGGTTTAGGCATATTTGCATGGAAGATAAAACTTTCTTAAAATAAAAAAAGGAAGCTCACATTGAAATAGAAAATTTAAATAGAAGCCAAAGGCAAAGGGTAAAGAACACTTGTGTTTATCAGCTCGAGGTAATTGATTTTTCCTCAAAGATAGATTATGTAGCTTTTTCTTTTAAAATTCCTATATGCTGACCAGAAGCACTTGGAATTTCCTTGACATTTCATTACATAATCCAGATTTTCCAGCAACATTTTGAGTATAACAATACGTAGTTTTAGGCATTAGTGACTAATGAATAAACCTCTTAAGTGGAAAGATAATTTATCCTTGCCCCATGGATATTGGTAACTTAGAATGTGTATAGAATCCAATGGAAGGAAAATAGAATGGAACCAATTTAGTAATCTGTGTGTGTGTGTATGTGTGTGTGTGTGTGTGTGTGTGTGTGCATGTGCATGTGCGCATGTGTGTGTGTGTGTGTGTGTGTGTGTGTGTGTGTTACTGGGTTCAATTCAAGGGACATTTTGCCCCCAAGATACACACCCAGCTCTTTTTATTTTTTTGTTTTTGAAACAGGGTCTTGCTAGGTTGCTGAGAGTCTTGCTATGTTGCTGAGTCTGTCCTTGAACCTGCTATCCTCCTGTCTCAGCCTCTCAAGAACTGGGATTACAGATGTGCACCACTGTGCCCGGCTGAGATAACCTTATTAAAGAGAATATTTAGCACTGTGCTTATAAAATGTTCATCGTTAGATTATATTTTACAATTGCATATATATGCAACCAGTAGTTCTGTGTCACTACCCAACACCAACATCGGCAGCCATTCCAATCCCTGGGGGATCCTGACAGGGGTTTGGTATCATCCATGGACACAACTTTTTGTCCTTCTCACGAAACTTACCCTTTTTACATTCATATTCTATAAAAGTCACTCTAAAAAGAAAGATCTGTCAGGTGTAACAGAAAAAGGGAAATAGCACCAACAGTCTTAGGGTATCTAAACAATTTTTAAAGAATAAAAGAAGCCGGGCGTGGTGGCGCACGCTTGTAATCCCAGTACTTTGGGAGGCGGAGACCAGAGGATCCGGGTTCGTGGCCAG
>PVJS01011396.1:11331-45940 GCA_004027185.1 Glis glis | reverse complement strand
CCTCCTCCTCCTCCTCCTCCTCCTCCTCCTCCTCCTCCTCCTCCTCCTCCTCCTCCTCCATGACGCCTTCTTGGCTTCCCAGCCCTCTCTGGATCCTACCATATGTCCAGGAAAGACCGCATGGTTAGGACAAGAAAGAGAACCAAGCATGAATTATGCCACACTTGCTGGTTTTGTTTCTCAAACAAGATGCAGAGGACCCTGACATATGTCTCCTGTACCTTGCATATGCCTAGCAGAGGAGATCAATAAATACCTGATGGTTGATTATAGTTATTGAAGACCTGGCAGTTGATTACAGTTATTAGAGAAGGAATAAGCCATCTTCAATCCCTGCCTGTGTGCACACAGCTGGCCCCATGGAGGGAATGTCAAGCACCTGGGTGGGTGATAAATCTCCATGATGCTCCAGTTGTTGCCTAATATAAACATACAGTGTGCGCAACTGGCAGGAAGAGCTGAATTCTTGACTTTTCATATGAATATCTCGGGGCTGAGCATGTACCACTAAAAATCCTTTTTGCAAACCTTTGCCCACAGAGACAGTGATTTGCACATCCTTGTCTCTTGCAATTTCCAAACTCAAAACCTCGTGTTGGCTTCTTCTAATAATTTCCCTCTGTGCACCTGCCTGCTGCTCCATTAGCAAGGATGACTCAGAAGGAACCGGCCATCCCTGGCCGTCACAGCCCTCCACCCCAGCAGGAGCATCTCAGAATTTACACTGTCTCCCAGAAAGCTCTGTGGCAGATGAGCTGAGAGGACACTGGGGACCAGGGCCTCTCCGAACCCCAGGTACCCTGAGCTTGCAGTCACACCCATGCCATGCTTTGCAACCGAGGCTATTGACTTAGACTTTTCTTCCCTTTCACCACATTGGGTTTCACGACTTCTCTGAAAAAAAAAATCAATTTGGAAAGGCATTTTGGGGGGAAAGGCAAATAAAATTTTGTTACTGAATTTTATTTAGAGAAAAATGTAGTACTTTCCATAAAAATGCAATCTGATTATATTGCAATTTCATTTCTAATCTGTATTTCCTATGCCAAAGCATGCTTTAATAGATCCGAAGTACATAATTGCCAGCCGTGTACTCTGTCGCAGCCTCCAGAAACAATGGGGCTCTAATGCCGTCTCCCAGGGGTCTGCTGTGCTGGCAACGCCCAGGCCAGACTCCCAACAGATTGCCCTCCTGGAGGGTCAGCTGCGCCTGTGCACATGGCTCTGACATGCATTTAAGTTCTGAGCTGCCCAGAGCTGAGAACCTGGGGCGTGGACCCTTCACGCCATCTCCCCACTCACTTCCGAATTACTGATCTCTGTCCCAAGAACAGGTGAAAGCTGAGCCACCCAAGGAGTCCTCTTCAGTCCCGGCCTCCCCTGGGACCCGCTCACACCCATCCCTGCAGGGCTGGACCCTCAAGGCTGTGGTAATCGACAGGAAGGCTCTCTGTCCCCCAGACCAACTCCCTCAACAAGAAGAGAATTGTCACACACGAGCTGCTCTGTAATCAGCACCAACAGGAGTCCTCAGCCTGTGCAGGGTGAGGGTCTATGGGAACTGTCCCCAAAGTTGTGGAGAGCATCCTACTGAGGGGGAGGGACAGGACAAGCCGCTCAAGCTATGACTACACTCACTCACTTACTGAACACTCCCGTGGGCCGGGTAGTGCGTAGACATGAATGGCACGCTATACCATGAAGACAGATGTGTGCTTGGTCTCGTGGAATTTATAGTCCAGAGCGAAAAACTGATACTAAGCAAGTATCTGTACCAAGATGTCATGGAGACATCAAGCAAGGAGCTGTAAAGAGGGGTAGAGCAGTTGTGGGGGGCTCCCTGGAGAGGCGACTTTAAGGATGAGAGCTGAAGGGTAGGTTGGAGTTTATAGATGAATAAGGGCTAGGGTCCTGTTGGGCAGGAAGAGTCCTGGGGGAGTAAATGGCATGTGCAAAGGCCCTGAGGAGAGCATGAGCCGGGCACACCCAGAACCCAGAGAGAAGCCGAGCATGGGGACCACGCGGAGCAGAGGCCCTGGACTCGGGGGAGCTTTGAGACTGGTGTAGGCTGACCAAGGATCCCATCTCTGTGGTGGGAAGCCACGGCAGAGTTGGAGCAGGAGCATGCTGTGCTCAGATCTGTCCTGTGTGACCATCCCAGTGACTGGGAAGGACAGCTGGGGGCTGTTCAATCCAGGTGAGACACAGTAAGAGACGGTGGGGCCTGAGCTTGGGCCACAAGAGCTGGGCTCCGTCTCCAGAGCCTCTCTGCTATGAAGCAGAGAGCTGACCAAAAGAACGCTCCTGGAGGGTGCTGACAGAAGAGGCGGGCGGTGGCGGGCTGAGGGGGCAGGGCACCTCCAGCCGCGCCCAGGTCCCACATACTCCGAGCTGAGCTCCTCGGCTCTCTAGCCACAGAGGAGCGAGGAAAGGAACTCCTGTACTCTGAGAGCGAGCAGAGAGCAGGTCAGACATTCCCCTCTTCATGCCGCTCCCTTAACTCGGGGCTCCCCCACCCTGCTCTTTTTTTTCTTTTTGGGGGGCTACTGGATATTGAACTAAGGAGCATTCTACCTCCAAGGTACACCCCCAGCCCTATTTTTTATTTTTATTTTGAAACAGATTCTCCCTAGGTTGATGAAAATCTCATTACTTGCTGAAACTGTCCTCTAACCTGCGATCCTCCTGTCTCAGCCTCCCAAGTACTGGAATTACAGGTGTGCACCACCACACCCAGCTTCCCCATTCCCATTCCACTTTTTTTTTTTTTTTTTTGAGGTACCGGGGATTGAACGCAGTGGCGTTCTACCTCCGTGCTACACCACCGGACCTATTTTTTTATACTTTATTTTTGAAACCGGGTCTCACGAAGTTGCGGAGGGCCTCACTAGGTAGAGAGAGAGAGATAGCGCACGCATGCCTGTGCGCTGAGGTTGGCTGCGAACCCGGATCCTCCGGTCTCCGCCTCCCAAAGTACTGGGATTACAAGCGTTGCGCCACCACGCCCGGCCCCCATTCCGCTTTTTATCCAACTACTTCCTACTCATCCTTCACAGCCCTATGCAAATGTCACTTCCCTGGGGGGCTCCCTGACCTCCCCCGTCTGGTTAGCCCTGCTGCCACCCATTTCCAACGCCCCATGCCCCTTGCGTCCATAGCTCACATCACAGCTGCGATGGCACGTCCCTTGTGGGGATTATTTCCTGGCTGTCTCTCACCCCTATATGGGAAGCTTCGTGGGATGGTAGACCTACAGTAGGGTTTGGCACTTAGTAGGTTCTCCATAAATGCTTGTTGTATAAGCGTGGACTAAACAGAGGCAGACGCTATGCTTGTGTGACATTTGCGGAAGGGGCAGAGGGACCTCCGTTTGCAAGAGAGCTCTCTGACTCCTGGCCACTCCCCTGGGTGGACAGAGCCTGGACAGGCCTTTGCTTCTGCTTTGCTGTGAAGTTCCAGACCCACCGAAAAGCAGACAGCTCACAGAATTGCAACTCTGCACTGACTCTCATAAAAAATTCAAAAATAGAAAAACTTTTCAAGATGGGCCATTCTGGAACTCAGAAAACAGGGTCTCATAATTAGAGGATTAGGGAGACTTTTATGGGAACAGAACTATAATCGTCAGACTTTATTGCAAAGAATTATATACAAATTATACAATTATAAAAAATTTGTTGCATCCTCCCAAATTACAACTCGCTAGCACCTCCTGAGGAAAATTGTATCTGTTTCTAGCCAGAGAGAAGAGGAGACTGTGATTTGATATTCTGAGGGGAATCCACATGGGCTAGTGTTGTAGTTTGAATCTTAAATATCCCCCAAAAGCTATGTGTTGAAGGTTTGATCACCATTCTGTGACACCATTGGGAGGTGATGGAACCTTTAAGAGGTGGGGCCTAGCGGGAGGAAATGAGGTCATTGGGGATGTGCCCTTGAAAGGGATGTCAGGACCCCCCTTCCTCCTCCTCCTCCTCCTCCTCCTCCTCCTCCTCCTTCTCCTCCTCCTCTTCCTTCTTCTTCTTCTCTCTCTCTTTGGGCTGCTATAACAAAAATACCATGCATTGGGTGCTTAAACTAGGGAAACTTTTTTCTCACCGTTTGGGAGACTGGAAGTCCTGGGTCTGGCCTCTACAGAGGACCTGCTTCCTGGCTGTCTTCATGCTGTGGTCTCACATGTAAGAGAAGATGAGCAAGCTTTCTCCTGTCTCTTTGATGAGGGTGCAAATCCCCTCATGAACTCCACCCTCAGGACATAATGGCCTACCAAATGCACCATCTCCTAATACGATCAGCTTGGCTGGGGGTTCAACATGAATCTGGGGGAGACACAAATGTTCAGTCCATAACACCTTGTTCTGAGCCACCGTGTTGTGGCATCAGATGAGCGCTTGGACTGCCAGGTCCCTTCCGTCCCAGAGACCCAGGCTTTCCAGCGGCTGTGAGAAGCCACCACCACAGACCTGCCAGGCCTGGCAACCCGTGTGGCCCTCTTCACTCAGCCTCTTTCCCTCTCCATCATCATCATCAACACCATCATGGCTCCCAGCTCTGGGCACCCACCAGCCATGAGCTCTGCTATCACATTTTCTTCCTCCCCCCGGGTTCCAAACTGTCACCATCACCATGCATGTCAGGATCTGGCTCACATTCATGGTCTGCAGTCCCAGCACCCGGCATGACAGCTAGCACCCTCATCCCACACCACAAGCTCACAGGACAGGCAGGCACACAACTCCACACTGCCAAATGTCAGACAGGAAGGCAGGCTTCCCAAATGACAAGGTACACAGAATTTTATGTCCCTTAATTTGTCATTTTTCCCAAGCAATTATGCATTAAACACAGGTTCCACTTGATCGGTCCTCTCCCCTAAGATCAAAGAGTCCAGAGGCTGGAGACCACACACCACTGACCTAGGACTGACGGCAGGGAAGGTGTCTGAAATGTCCAGTTCCTGCCTTGGCCAAACCTCGGGCTGTGGTTTCAATGTGTCTCCCTAAAGTTGACGTGCTAGAAACAATCTCCAAACTCATATAATGGTATTCAGAGGTGGGGCTTCAGGGAAGTAATTAGGAGTAGATGAAGACATGAAGATGGGGACCCCATGATGGGATTGGTGGCTTATATGATCAGAAGACGAAGGGGGACCTGAGTTGGCCCGCTCGCTCTGTCCCACCATGGGATGTCTTCCCCCATGTTCTGACGCAGCCAGAAAGCCCTCACCAGATGCGAAGAAGATGCCTAAACCATGGGACTGGACTTCCCAACCTCCAGAACCGTGAGCCAAACACATTCCTGTTCTCCATCAATCACCCAGCCTCAGGTATTTTGTGATAGCAACAGAAAGTGAACTAAGACACTCTTTACACCTGTCATCAGCAGGATGCCAAAGCAAAGCTCAGAGCTGGGTCCAACGCTTATCCCTAGAGGCCCAGGCCAAAGGGAAGACAGCCAGAGACCAAAGACAAACCCTGCCCTGCCAACCGGAAGTGAGCCAAGAATGCGAGAAGGGGAGACGGACTAACACGGAAGTCGAGGTGCGAGCGGACTCCACGGAGCTCGACCTCGGGCAGGTCTATCCTTCCCGCAAAACGGAGTCCTGTGTGACGCTGCTGGCTCTGTGCGTGATCAGGCCGGGCCCGCCTGCCCAGCTCTTCTTTAAGATCAAGCCATGCTTCTCCCAGAGCTCCATTTCCATCTAGTCGTTGGGACAGAGTTTGTGTTTAGCGCTTTATAGCTATTACCCAATTTAACCTTTAACCACAAACCCTATGAGGTGGCTCTCGTCCCCTGTACTGCAAGAACACTGGGGTTCAGAGAAGTCGTGGGTGAGCCCATGCTCACACAGCTGGCACAAGGGAGCCTGTTGCAGAAGTCTGGTCTGTCTTGTCCTCGACTTCCACGTTGCCCCTCCCTGCCCACATATCCTTGGCTTACTCCTGCTTGGGTGGGGCTTAGGGAGGGGGTGTGTCTTTGGCCTGTGGCTCTGGGGCTTCTCGGTGACCTCTGAGCACAGGCCTGGTGCAGGGCTCCCAGTTCTACCTTAGGCTGCTTCTGAGATCCTGTGACTGGTCTGTGGGACTCTGCCCACCACTGGCCGCTTTGTGGGCCCTGTCCCTAGAATCCCTCACCCTAGCTTGGATCCTCTAAAGCATTTTGGGAGCCCAGTGCAAGCTAACCTCTGTCGCCTCTAAGCCCCAAAGTCTTTTATCTGGGTCTCCTTTGAGCATTTTGTCCTTGTTATACTTAGTTGTATCCTCGTCCCCTGCCAAAAGGCCAATCCTGATCATTTCTGTGTTGTACACTTCTCTGGTATGTATCTCGGCCTCAAAAAAATATCTGTCGAGGGAATCACTACAGATGGCTGGGTGTACAGATGGGCAGACAGATCCCTCAAATGTGGCTCTAGTTTCTCTGGGTTAGGCAAGAAGGGCCATGGGGAGTGGGAGGAGGAAGCCCCAGCTGGACAGGTCCCTCAGCACAAGCACCTCCCGTCAGGCTCTGTGTTAGGCGTGTAAGTGTGTATGTGTACCTGCATGCATGCAGGTAGAGGGGGTCTGGAAACTAGTGTGAAATTGTCAAAGTGTGCCTGGCATGGTGGTGCATGCCTGTAATTCCAGTGCTTGGGAGGTTGAGACAGGAGGATCTCAGGTTTGAGGACAGCCTCAGCAACTTAGCAAGACTCTCAGCAACCTAGCAAGACCCTGTTTCAAAACAAAAAATAAAAAGGGCTAGGGGTATAGTTTGGAGGTAGAATGCCCCTGGGTTCAAGAAGAAGAAGAAGAAGATGGAAGAGGAGGTGGAGGAAGAGGAGGAAGAGGAGGAGGAGGAAGAGGGAAGGAAGGAAGGAAGGAAGGAAGGAAGGAAGGAAGGAAGGAATTATTCAAGTGTGAGATTGAGAGGCTGCCCTTTCTGAGATGCAGCCTGGGCCCCTGAAGCCAAATTGACCCCAAAAGGAGCTCCGACACCCTGGCACAAGCTCCTGGGACCAGACGACATGGCCACCTCAACCGCACTGCCTGAAATCCAGGATGATTAGGAGGAATTAGCGGAGAGCAAGAGCGGGGCTCAGAGACCGCCATGGCAACTGTGGGCACATCTTTCATGCGGCTCTCCTCTGTGCCCTGCCAATGAATAGAAAAGGCTTTGCATAAGCAGGAAATGTGCTCCGTGCCCGCTGAGCTAGCCTGGCCGGGGCTGAGGGCTGGGAGGCGCCATGTGACACCCTCCTCTTCCCAGCCAGCACCAGGAGGAAGACCCCTGGGTGAAACCCAGCCCCCCAGTTCAGCCTCACTCCCCAGAGGCAGCCCCTGCAGAGCCATGCCGGGCAGCCAGGACATGCTCCCTGCAGACTCCTCCCCAGCCCCAAACCATGCTGACATCTCTCCCCGGGGCCAAGCACATATCCGCCCTCACTGTCTCAGAAGTGATGGACAATCAGTCTCCACCCTCCTCCCTCATGGGTGTGAATTTCCCAAGAAAACCCAGGGCACATCCACAGCTAATGAGGAGTGAAAACGGGAGCCCCACTTGTCAGAATCTCTTTCTTTTTAAGAGGCTGAGTTTATAAACTCAGTCTGAAACAGGCCCCTCTGGCATTGACGGAATGCTGCGAGCACATGACAGGCTTTGCTGGTCCCCTCTGCAGGCTCTGGGGCTCAGGGCCACGGGAAAGTCAGGGCCAGTGGCCTGTGGCGCCAGGGAGGGTCACCACCATCCAGATGATGCTGTGAGACTGTCTACCAGCCCGGCCTTGCAGAGTCACCAAGACTAGGACAAGCTGCGACTCTTGGTGGCTCCTTTCCTGCCAGAGGATACTTGCCTTGTTGCGTTTTCCCATTGGCTGTCTCTGTCACCAGGGAAGAGAAGACTTCAAGAAAGGACAACTCCAGTAGTTGAGGGCTCATCTCCATGTCTTTACCCTCAGCATAACAGCTTTATTTCCAATAGAGTTCTAGCACTTTCTTGAAAACAGGCTCTTTCCTTTCAGTTTAACTCCATGGGGATTTATCAAGCACCCACTTCATACGTGGCGGAAACCAAACCCGAGAACATTCTCTGACCATCGATGGCCAAAGTCAAAGCTACAGAGAGGAAACAACTTCCTTATATCCTTATAACTCACACCCTGCTTGTGTCCAGGAAGCATCAAGAAGCACCCTCAAGGGCAACAGAAGGAACACTGGGCCAGAAGCCAAGGACCCATCAGAAACTTCTAGAGACAGCACCGGAGCATCTGCACTGAAGGACTGAGCCTCATCTGGCAGACTCCAGGGAACGGGCGGAGGGCAGGTGCACTGTATGTTCGCAGGGGCTGGGCCGAGCACGCCGCGTGTCCTTGCATGTAATAGACACAGCAACAGGGGCGGGCACTGCGACGAGGAAAACACAGCATGAGGTCGCAGGCCTTGGTCCAAGTCCCAGCTCTGCTCTGTCGCTGACCTTCAGGGGACACCTGGCCTCTGTCGGCCTCGGCGGGCGCTCCCGTCACACGGTGATGAGAGCGATGTCTGTTACGTGCAGTGGTGTACAGAAGACCCTGCCAAGCACTGGCAGGCATGCGGTGCTGCGAGCATGAGAGATGATCCCTCTGTTAGGAAAGGGGGCGTATGGGTTAGCTATGGAGTGTCCCCCAGAAAAGCTCATGTGTTGGCAAAACAGACATGTTCAGAGGTGAAATAACCGAGTCCGTGGATAAATTCAATGCTAGACTAATGATCTGAATGGACTAACTAGGTGATAACTGTGGGCAAGTAGGGTATGGCTGGGGGAGATGGGTCGCTAGGGACATCGCCTTGGGGACTATATCCATCCTTGGTTCTCTCTCTCTCTCTCTCCTTCCATGAACTTCTGCCACCATGATGTCTGCCTTGGAGCTGGCCGACTTTGGACTGAACCTCTGAAACCGTGAGCCCAAATACATTTTTCCTCCTCTAAGTTGTTCTTATCAGGAATTTTGATCACAGCAATGAAAAAGCTGACTAAAACAGAGAGGAGGTCCCAGGGGTGTCCAACAAGCTTGAGGGTCTCAAGCTAGTCATGAGAAAGATAGCCAGTGTGCATTCCTGGGCTGGGGGACTGATGGCTACAAAGTAGAATGAGACCTAGAGAACCTGGGCATAGCTCTGTAGACCTAGTGGGTCTCCTCAAAGAAGACCCATAACACCCAGGCGCATAGCCTTGGCTTTCTCTTCAGAGAGAATGACTTCCTCCTAAAGTCGAGGTATCAACTGTCCTGACCTCTTGCTTACAAGATCATGGTGACAAGGTCAGAGCCTAGAGGGACAGGATCCCAACACAGCTGGGGGAAAAGCAGTCAATGGTGTTCCTGAGTTCTAGAACAAACTGCAGCCCAGGCCCCCAGTCTCCAGTCCTCCGACCAGCCCCTCCTTTCCAACGGTAAGAGTGTGACGTTGTAAATAGCTAACAAGAACAAAGACGCATTCACCGTGACACCCGCCATAATGTCAGTTAGGCTAACTAGTGTCCCGGGCAGGGCCTGAGGGATCCGTGCAAGCCAGGATGGGGGCAAGGACGGCCAGCATTAGCTTCCGTCCAAAGCCAGGGATTCCCCATCTGCCACCAACACCACAAGCATCCAAAACCACTCCAGGGAAGCTGCCTCCTCAGAAATGGGCACTTCCTACACCCAAGCCCCGTGCCCACCTCATCCGACCTCACAGCTACCCTATGAGGCTGGTGTGGGTGCTTTGGGTTTATTCATAAAGAAATGGAAGCACTGAAGAGTTAGTTACTTGCTCAAGGAGTGGTGCTTGTCTCTCTCTTTTTTTTTTTTTTTTTTGCGGTACCGGGGATTGAACCCAGGGGTGTTCTACTTCCGCGCTATGCCCCCAGCCCTATTTTTTTTTATGCTTTATTTTTGAAACCAGGTCTCACGAAGTTGCAGAGGGCCTCACTAGAGAGAGAGAGAGAGAGAGAGAGAAGAGGAGAGAGGAAAGAGAGAGAGAGAGAGAGAGACAGCTGAGGCTGGCCGCGAACCTGGATCCTCCGGTCTCCGCCTCCCAAAGTATTGGGATTACAAGCGTGCGCCACCACGCCCGGCGGTGCTCGTCTCTTTTCACCCTATAAGCAGCAACGTCAGCCCCCAGCACAATTGCTTCATTTCCCACGCTGCGCGAGTGGCTCGGCCAGGTCTGCAGGTTGACTGCAGTTTGGCTCATCTAGCCTGGGCTGACCGCGCCGGGCTGGACAGCACATTCTCCCTGGATTCACACCTGCCCATGAGCTGCATTCTGTGGTCCCTGCTGCACGGTCAGCAGCCAGCTGGTGTGAGCTTTCCAAACAACAGGCCAGATGGCACAAGAAAGCAAGCCACACCAAACCAGCCCACTGAGAGTTCCTGCTCACACCATGTCCACGAACGTCCTGATGGCCCACGCAAATGTGTCTGGAATGGGCAGGTACTCCACTATGTTAAGGTGACTGTATTCCAGAATGGAATGAAGACGTAGAAAGGATACTTCGGTCTGCCCCAATCAAACAGCTTCCAATGGGTAGGAACAAGAGGCAAAGCCCTGGGCAGCACTCATTATTCCGCTCTCCCAGCTTCTAGGGTGACCTCTCAGGAGCTCCGTCTTCTCATCCATACACCGGAGATAATATGACCGATGTGTCTCGGCTTTCTAAGGGTTAAATATCAAGCGCATCCTTTGAGGAGATCCAGTTCCACATGTAGGAAGATACCATTCCTGGCCCCCATTTGGAAATTCCTCCGGACTCTGACTCTGTCCGATGCCGCCAATGTCAGAGAAGACAGAGATGCCCCGCGGCCTTGAGAAGGATGGCTGTCTCCCTGTCAGTTCCGACACAGATGAATCCTGAGGCACATTTCACGTGAATGAGAAATGTCAGTGTCCCCATCATGATTGTGACAACCGCCAGGATGTGGCCAGGTTGACTGCCTTCAGGAGGATCTTCCATATTGAATACAAAAACCAGGTAAGAATCTGATCTCTCTCTCTCTCTCTCTTACACACACACACACACACACACACACACACACACACACATACACAGGCGCCAGCTTCAGGTCCCCCGAATGGCTGAGCGCACATTGGCATTGTTGGGGGAACACAGTTGACCATAGCGGACGCGGCTTGGTACTGCCTGAAAATACGTCAGTGCTCAGCACTGATTCTTAGCTGCCCTGAACACATCTTCTGATTAGTACATTTTGACATCTAATTTCAGATCAAAGTAGCAGCAGGGATGGAACTTAGAAATGGTAGCAGATACCCGAAGCACAGGGTGACTCCCAAAAGACGCACAGGAGAACACGTGTGTGTGTTTTCCTTGGTAAAAGGCATGGGTGCCCCACAGAAAAGCCTTAGCTCACCCCACTCATCTCCACAAAAAATAGCTAAGAGAGGAGCTTCCATGGCGTCCCTGTTTGGGTTCAAGTGATGTCCTGAGGACTTGCTAAGGAAATCCGTGTAAACCACACAGTACATGGCCCGGCTCCTGGAAGTGCTCAGTAAACTCTACCGTCATCACTAGCACCACTCTGCTCCCTCAACGAGCATCCCTAGAAACCACCCCAGCCCACGACACCTCTCCAGCTCTTGCACAGATATCCATGTGTCCCTCAGGAAGCCGTTTTAGTCCTGAGCACACATCGCAGCAATCTGATTTTAGGCATCACTGTGTAAACAGACGACCCTTTAATTCTATTTCAATTCAATTATGCAAATCTAATCACACATTCAGCTTCAAACCATTTTTCTTTCCTCTCAAAATCTGTCCACCAATGGCCAACTGAACCGACTACCAATCGGGGACTGGGAGTGAGCAAAGTCCTAGCATCTTAATTAAGAACTAGAAAATGCCATCACTCCCAGCCTGAGCACAGGGCCAGGCCGGCAGCAGGTGCCGAGCGAACATGCCGATAACCCTGGAGTCTCGGCACGCCGGGGCAGGAGGCAGGACCAGGAACATCCTGCCAGGCACGTGCCCACCATGCTCCATGGTGCCCCAAGTGTCTGGGAGGTGCCTCGAGGGCCCATCTACATGTGGGAGCAGGGGCCAGTGGGAATAAGCAGGAATTCACGGCCCCATCCTCTGCTTGTCCCCCAACACCACTGACAAGTTGCCTGTTCTACAGACTGGGGTTCCAAGGAAATCTTACTTTGGGAGCAAGGATAGATGATGATTGATAGATAGATAGATGATAGATAGATGATAGACAGATAGATAGATAGACAGACAGACAGATAGATATAGTGGTTAATTAATCTCATTCTATAATCCTTCTGATAGAAGTGGAGAAACTGCGTTCCGGTAAGGAAAAGGAGTTAGCAAAATCTTTGGGGCACTGGGAGCCAGAGCCCAGGTGGAGCCCTGGGCAGTGTTGCTTCCATCTGCACAGGGAGCCCAGCTCCCACCTAGGAGGGCTGGGGTGCCGGAGCTTCCTCGGAAGCATCACGCACATGGTGTCATTCGCCCATGGCTCCTCTTTTCCCTGCATGGGGACAGGGTGGAAGGTGCTGCAGCCAGGGTCCCTGACACAGACAAGCTGCTGTCCTGCATGTTTTGCCTGCTCCCGTGACAAGGAGGCCTTGGGGGCGGGGAGCTGGGCCAAGGCGGAGAGCGCGGGAGGCCTGCAAAGCCTCAATATGACCTGTCTTAGCTTATTAACAGGAGATGGATAATATCTGACAAATGACGGGAGATAAATTGTTAAGCAATATGCAAATATGCCTGCAGCAGAAATGGAAAATTACTATACAGTAAAAAGCTTTTACGGCTGCAAAGAAAATTCAGAGGTAATTTGTCTCCGTGTCTCTTCAAAGTCCAATCTCGCTGTTAGTGGTGGCAGAATGCTACATCCGTTCCCTTTCCAATTAGATTATAATAAAGGGGCTCCCACGTGGACATCGACTTTGAGGGGCCAGCAAGAAGAAGGCATTCACAAAGCCAGGGTCAGGCTCAACCGCAGCCTCCCGGGGCTCTACCTGTCTGTTCGTGGACTGTCACTTAGACAAGAACGCAAATTGGACACCGGGAGGGTCTCTGCTAAATGCTTTCCCATCTGGGTCATTTCCAAGCACCGCAGTAGGTCCAACCAGCCGTTCTTCACCAGACTAAGATAGTACACAGGGTGTGCAAATGACCACGGGCTGCCCTGGCCAGAGAGAGGAGCCGGCTGGGAAGGAAAAGGATTTGTGCCTGGGGAAACTTTCAGAAAAGGAGTTGGCGCCTTTGTGAAAGGCGACCTCGCAGCCGCTGCAGAATGACCAGATGCAGCATGACGCAGAAACAGAATGAGACAGAAGCTCCGAGGGATCCCAGGCAGGAAGGGGAAGACCAGGGACCTGCTGAGGATACAAACGCGGGCCCTTGAACTGGTGGGTCTCCAGACAAGAAAGCCCCTGGAGAGAGGGGAGAGATGACGGGCCCAGCAAGGGACGCGGCCCCGATAGCCACTCCAGGATGTGCAGCCAGTGACTTGGTCTGAAGACAAGATAGGAAAAAAAAAGTCTCTGAAGAAAAATGGGTGTGTTCCAAATACACTTATGGACAGCTGCTACTTAACACCCCGATTTGCAGTCAGACTGTGCTAGGAGTGGAGGATAGCAGGGGTGGAGAGGGGGCAGGGGACAGGGACAGTGAGACCCCTCCAATATCATCAGACAAGCACTTGGCTGGCAGTGGGAGGGGCCTCTCTCTGCCTCCAGGGTAGGTGGGAGAGTTCACCAAGCGGAGGGGTGGCAGGCAATAGAGAGGGAGTGCGGGGAGGCCAGGTCGGGACAGAGCACCTGAGCCAGGCAGAGCCAGCAAAGGACACAGGGGTGGCTGTGACTGCAAGTCTGCAGAGCTCAGCTCTACCTGCATGATGAAGGAGGAGACCAGGAAATTCAGTCCCATAACTAACTTGTGCAAAGCCTTGTTTCTGGTTTTGTTTTGGCTAATTGTGCAAACATTTGGCTGAATCAACAGCTTCACAAAACTGACTAGGGCTCTGGGATTCTATGGGCTTGGCCTTAGTGAAGGATCTAGAACAATGAGTAGAGGTTCTTGAGAGAAACCTTAGGATCCCTGTGTCTCCCTACAGGTCAAGGCTGGGGTCAAAGTGACAGAGCTCAGGTGCACTCAGAAGACAGACCCATGGACATTTGGCACAGATTGAACCAGGGCACAGAACACCAGTCCTAAATCCTGGGACCCCACCAAAGAGGCCCAAAATTATAAGGTTTCCCATGTTCATGGAAGGCAATCTATACCTAGATAATACCCAAACATGGCAAAAGGCCTCTCTGGATCCAGATTCACAGCAGCCCAAGGGCTCCCTTCCTCCATGGAGGTCTCCAGTCAGCGAGGGATCAGGGACTGTCACCAGTGCTGTCTTACCCCATCCCCTGATGGGGATGATCCCCTGCCTGATGCCTGTCATCATGACTTCACATGACTACCTGAGGAAGGGGCCAGTCCTGCTGGTGGACTGGTGGACATCTCTGCTACCTGCTAATCACCGTGTCAGGGGGGCCATAAGCTGGGTCCCGGTGGTGCACCCACAGCCATGAGATGGGAGGTCAACAGAACTGGTTCATCTGTGACCTGGAAGCATGAAAAGCACTGGACCCCCCTGGGCTATGACTTTAAGTGACAATACATTCATCTTATGGGGTTGAATTGCAGGCATTTGGATGCTGGCCGAAGCCCCTGATGCTTGTGATGGGTGCGAGACCGGTGCACGGTGTGCTTTACAGGCTAATTCCAGCCATACTTAGGGAAA
Organism: Glis glis; assembly: GCA_004027185.1. Taxonomy (NCBI): domain Eukaryota; kingdom Metazoa; phylum Chordata; class Mammalia; order Rodentia; family Gliridae; genus Glis; species Glis glis. The sequence continues at coordinate 31,185 of PVJS01011396.1, read as the reverse complement.
CGACAATGAAAAGGCCTGCAGGCTCCGCACACCTCCTTGTGGAAAGGTGAGACCCGTGTCTCCCCTGCCCTGGCCACCACCAGGCCTCCGCGCAGGTTCCTGCTCATGTCCTGGCTCTCGGGCTGCTCTGTTGGGCTCAAATCCTCTCACAGCTTTCCTGCCAACCACTGCAAGATCCAGGTGCACACTGTACTTCCCCTGACCCTACAGGGACCCTGCTGGGGGACGTGTGGAGGGCAACCCAATAAACCCGGAATGTGGGGGTTGGCGAGAGCAGAAGTACAACTGTCTGAGACGCATCTTTGGTCTCCTCTCTTGCCCTGGGATGGGTCCTCTGGGTCCCCATCTCTTCATCATCTCCCTCACATTATTCAGGGTTCAAAGCAAGTTGCTTCTTTTCCAGAAAGCCTGCCCCAACACACACACACACACACACACACACACACACACACACACACACACACTCCTCAGCTAACTGAATCTTCCAAATGGCAAGGAACTTCAAACACCTTGCTCCTATTTCCTTTCTCCTCCATCTTTGGCCATCTCCCCAACTCTGGAAGCCAGGGGCTTAGCCCCCCTACCCCATAAATTGCTCTCATAAAGTCTGCCGACAGAGTAGGTATCTAATAATTCTATGATAGGAAAGCAATAGTCAAATGATTGAGAGCACAGAAATGGCACTGGGCACAACCCTATCCTTGGTCTGTGTGGTCTCGCATGCGTCATTTAATCTCTCCAAATCCCATCTGTCCAATAGGAATGATGGTACCTACTTAATAGGGTTATTGGGATGGTGAAATAAACCTCACACCAAGTATTTAGCACACAGAGCCTGGCTGACAGCTAGCATTCAAGAAATAACACCTATCAGCATGTTTATCATTATGGGTGTGGCACTGTTAAAATCAATACTGAAACACTGATAACACTTCTTTTATCAAACATGGTCATCAAATGGCTGCTCTGGCTATTTAAGGATCTAAGTTAAAAGAAAGTCTCTACAGTTCCTATCCTAGAGTTACCAACTTTTCAAGGAATAAAATAAAATACATAACAACTTAATAGCTGAAGAATCTAAAGACATTTAAGTCTCTCTGAAGGCTTTCCGCCATCATGGAGAATCCTGATTGTATTAGTCTGATTCTGTTGCTATAACAAAATACCTGAGGCTGGGATTTTGTAAAGAAAAGAGGTTGCTCACAGTTTTGGAGGCTGAAAGTCTGAGATAGAGCAGCCCTACCTATTGGCCTCTGGTGAGGGCCTCGTGGTCGCTGGCATCACAAGGATGGGAGAGCATACAGAACAGATCTCATGATGAGATAGGAAGACACAGATTGAGGGGCCAAACTTTCTCTTTTTATAACAACTCATTCTCATGAGAATTAACCAGGGCCCCCTGAGGACGACATGAATCCCTTCTGAGGGCAGCACCCCCAGGGACCTAACCATCTTCTACTGGGCCCCATCCCTTACAGGCTCCACCACCTCAGTACAACCACACTGGGGACTGAGCCCCCAGCACAGAACCTTTAGAGAACACTCTCAGACTGTACCAAAGCCACAGCAACACAACAAGCCGGGATGCCACCCAACAGAACACCCCAGCTGTTAGAAGGACATAGCATCTAACCTGTGCAGCGCGGATGACAGACCTGCTCACACTACACACCTGAGCACGTGCTGCTTCTGGCCAGCCCCTTTCCACACGGCTCTTCCACCTCCACCAACGTGACCGGAAGCAGGAAGGGTTACTCCCATCCGCCCCTTGATGCCAGAGCCTCAGGCTGAAGCCAGCAGGTGCTGCTCAGGGGAAGATGACTGGAGGAGTAATTCAAAGCGGTGCCCATCGTGTCCCTACTGGGCCTGTGACAGTGGTCTGGTTTGTCAACTTGACCCTCCTAAGATCATGTGACCTTGGTTGTATAACAGCAGATTGAACCGGAAGTCCTGCCCTAAATGTGGGCAGCAGGGTTCTGATAGGTGCAGGACTTAGATAAAAGAAGGAGAAAGCCGCGTAGAGGGAGCCGCGACTCTTCCTGAAGAAAACACGTCTGCTCTCGTCTGAGATCGTCGGCCTCCAGCCTTCGAACTGAAACTTCACCATCGGTTCTCCGAAGAGCTTCCTTATCTTCACATCTTGGACTGGACTGAATTGGTGGTTGCTTCAATCCTAAGGCTCCAGCTCCTAGACCGCCCGACCAGCTACTGATTCCTCTGATTCTTCACATGCAGTCGAAACTCAGGACTACATTGTGAGCTGATCTAATAAATCCTTTTTTTTTCATTCTGTGAATTCTGTTGATATAGTGAACCCTGACCAATACAGGGCCCTTGTGAGGCCACACCGTCCTATGCAGAGGGCGCAGGGAGGCCCGGGAGTGGCCGAGCAGGGCAGGGAAAGCTCTCTCACACTGCCTCGCTGCCTCACTGTTAGGCTGTTACACAAAGCTTTGCTCCCAGCCTGCTTCCAGGCTCGGTGAGTTTCTCTCTTGTATAAGGAGGAGTGTTGAGAACCATATTAGTGCCCAGCGAGGTGACAGATCCGAGCAGCTTAGCTTCCTGACTCGCCTCTTCCTGCCATGGCGCTGAGCCCTAACGCAATCCCATGGCAGGATGTATCTAAATCATAAGGATGATTTGGGGCCCCGGCTCCTCCAGGATCCTGCCCGCGAGCAGTTGCCAAGCTCCACAGCCCACCGGACGCCCCCCTCCCACCGCTGTCTCCCCGATGATAGGAGGGGTTTGTGCGTGTGGGTGATCAGGCCCACAGAATCCCCTGGAGCCAGGGAGCGGCTGCTGACATTTCAAAAGGTCAATCAATCACACCATTTCATGGAACGTAATCATCTCCCAGGACCTGAACGCAACAATAAAGCCAAACACTGCCAAACAATTGGGAGACATGAGTGATATGGTCACAGGAGGAAGCTACAGCTGGCTTAGAAAGCATTCCACAGCCTGCTCCAGGCAGGAGGCCCTGGGCCCGGAGCTCCGCGCTGAAATCCTACCTCCGCCCTGGTAGACCCTGCCACCAGGTGTGTGACCTGATTTCCCTCCGGCTGGACCACTGCTGGGCCTGAGACATTGAATCAGACCCAAGGGGCCTGACTGCTGCTCTGCCTAGGCCTGGCACAGGCCTACTCCCCTGCAGCTGACACACCTGGACCCACAGGCTGCTGCTGGCCTCTGGGTTTGTGGGAGGGGCCATGGGACCACAGAGGACAGGCGGCTCAGGCCCTGGCCTTGTGCTCCTCAGCACCCAGCCCAAGGAGCTGAGGCTCTGTCTCCTGGCATTACCTGCATCTCTTTATAGGATTTGAGAACTGACCAGTTAGTTTGGCCCAGATATGGGCAGAGCCGGGGGGTGGGGGTGACCTATGACATGGGAATGTCACCTTGATAATGGGGATGTCACCAGAGATAGGAGAAGCAGAGCTGGCCTTAGTTTCCAGGGGAAAGGAAAGCTGATGAAGTTTCTAGAACTGACTCCATGAGAACAAGAACCTTGACGCTTGTTCTCAACACTCCCCCCCCCCAGCAGTCTCTGGCACGTAGTAGACACTCAATAAATACTACCTATCATTATAGATTATAATAGTATCAGCCCCTAGCCAGCTTCCCCAGAGAATTAAAAAAGGATTCAACTTGCGAATCATTCCATTGACAATGTTTTAGACACGCAGCCAATAGGAAAGTGAAGCACAGCTCTGGAGACAGCCAGGAAGGACATCTTTTCTGATGACCAGACCACCCTGATGGAACCCATTCTGACCACTTTAGAAGGGAGATAGGACAGAAGAAATAATAGAACTAGGAGACGAAGAAGAAGGCAAAGAGGGACTGTAGCTTTAAATCTAAACACTCCATGAGCACCCTCACCTCACCCCCCCAGGCCTGTTCTCCTCCTGGTCTGAATTCTTCAAAGGTCTGATAAATCTTAGAGGACTCTGAGTCCGGTTAATTAGTGCCTATATACTTTGTTAGCTTACAGAATGTATTTTTAGACTGATCAAAAGAAGTCTAGAGACAGACTCTGTTCAAAACCCAATGATAGGAGTACAGTCTAAGCGCTATGCATCAACTAGAAAATGTCAACCCGAAGATTTCGAGCAGAACCAGACCTCCGCCACCTGCTCTGCGCCCCACGATCAAAGGAGTCGAGCGCATGAGGCTGACGCCACCCCGCGCCCCTCTCCGGCTCTCCCTTTACAACGTTTCCTTTAAAAGAACAGCCAGGAGACGCCGAGCGCGTCTGTCACTCCGGAGATGGCCCGCGTTCGCTCTTGGATGCGGATTTCTTGCTTTCCTAAATACATCTCTCCTATGACTCTGGCTGCCGCGTGCTGAGTGCCTTTTCTGTCACATACGACGAGGACCCCGCTGGTGCTGGTCCCGGTCCCGTTCCCCTCTCCCCACTGGGAACTGCTCCATCCTTCTCCCACAAGTGACAGGAGGAGCTGAGGAGACAGGGAGGGGACGGAGGGTTTACAGAGATTGGACCAAGGGTGCCCCACCCAAGGGCCCATCTATTCACCGGATTAGCTCCAGGCCCCAGACAGCGAGCGGCTGGCAGTTCCGTCTGTCCGCTAGGCCACGTTCTCTCTCTCCCTTATGCGCACGCTCCACATTTCACTTCTGCCTGAGATACGAGCGCGACAAGGGCTGGCTGCACTTCTAAAAACACTGGCTCCTCCGGCATATTTCTCCTGCCTCGGCAGCAGGCAGAGCGCGGCCGGAGATGTTTATTTTCCCTGAGGAGATACAGCGGTGCGGCCGGTGACGATCCGGGCTTGGCACTGTGGCCACGCTGGAGCATTTCGGAGTGGGCTGAGGCTCCCATGTCCACCTTCTCGGGACAGTGACGTGCCCTGGTCAGGCTGTCTCTTCATTCTGCTCCTGCCTCACTGCCCGGTTGCCTAGAGAGATGGCATCTCCGTCTCAAGCCACCTGAAGGGCTGCGGACCCCAGTGGAAACAGGTTCCAGACGCAGCACAGGGCTCGTTGTGAAGTGTGCCCCGCCAGCTCTGAAGGAGCTGTCTGAGGGGAAACCCATCACTTTTACGAGGGCCATCAATTTTATTTTTATTGTCTTGGAGGTGACGGGGCTTTGACACCTCTCTGTAAATTTGTCGAAGCCCAAAGCTATCTCCCAGGAGGACCAAGACGACACTGGCTTTAGGAAACAACTTAGGCAGAGCCTGGCTCTCTTTCCTGCTCTGCAGTCTGTGAAGTGCTGCGCACAGAGGCTCCCGCCGGAAGTGAGGCTGACATGGGTGGGCAGGGAGGAGCACCAGGAGGCCGGGCCGGCTCTCTAACCCGCATGTGTGCGGGAAGATGGGGCACCTCTCTGCCTCACCCATCAGCTGTCAGCCCTCCAAGATGCCTAGCCTTGACAAAAGAGAAGAGTGGACTGTTGGATGTGCTCACCACCGTGACAATTGTTTGCATCTGACCAAATCCTCCCTTCCTGCACGGATCTGCCATCTGAATGCCAAGTCCTGCCCTCCACTAGGCTCAGACCCAAACTACATGAAGCTTTCCCTAGCTCTCTGTCTGACACAGCAGGAAGCCTGTTATGGTTCGGATCTGAAAAGTCCCTCAAAGGCCCATATGCCAAAAGCTTGGTCGGCAGCCTGGGGGGCTACTGGAGGTGGCGTTACCTCTAGGAGGCGGGGCCTAATGGGAGGAAGTTAGGTCCCTGGGGGTGTGCTCTTGAAGGGACTAGTAGGACCATGGTCTCTTCCTCTTCCTTTGCTCTACCACATCTTCCTGCCATGATGTTCTGCCTCACCACGGGCCCCAAAGCAACGAGTCAGCCAACCATGGACTGAAACCAGGAGCCAAAATAAATCTTTCCTCCTTTAAGTTGATTTTTCTCAGGCACTGTGTCACAGTGACAGAAAACTAGCACAGAAACAAAACATTCCATTTGTCCAGGGTAGCCTGGTTTATACTTACTGTCTATCATATTTATTAACAGTGGCCCCTGTCCCTCGAGTTTCCCAGTTGGGATGGTAACTGGGACCAGCGCCTCTCTCTTACCTTCTTACCCTGGCCCCTCAGCTGACCGCCCACATCGGTCTCATGGACTTGTGCATGGCACTGGGGGAGGAGGGCACAAAACCTTCCTGAGACCTGGCAGGTACCTGGGGAATGGAAACCACAATTTCTCTCTCATCCACTCTTAATTCTGCAGCCCTTGGCCTTGGCCTTGGCCTGGCCATGCACAGGTACACACAGAGCTGGTTAAAAAGCATGGCCTGCAGCTACACACCTGGCTGTGCAACCTGGTCGTTGTACCAACAACAGGGCTGGAATCAGCAGCAAACAGGCAGAAGCAGCCTTCGAGGACCCGCTTCAGCACCTGGGACTGGAAGATGGCTGAGCGGCCCAGGACCATCTCCTCAGGGGAGAGGAGAGTAACCGATTTCTCATACAATCAGGACACCACCAACTCACCTTTGTCCCCACACTGAAAACAAATACTATTAGAAACAATGAAAAGTTCCAGGATGAATGGCCAAACAAACACACGTCCGAATGTGCAGGTGAACACAGGAAGCCTTGTTCTCCCTCTGTGCTCTGTGCCTACTTAGCGCGTCTCCCTTCACGGCCTCACCAGCCTGGGTCAAGACATATGCCTGGCAGTGTTCTCAGTCAGGAATTTGATGTATCGAAGAGCAACACAGCAGCTGGGCATGCTGGTGCACACCTGTAGAGGCTGAGACAGGAAGATCGCAGGTTTGAGGCCAGTCCAGCGTCAGCAACTTAGCAAGACTCTCAGCAACCTAGGGAGACCCTGTTTCTAAATGAAAAAGGGCCAGGGGTATAGTTCAGAGGTAGAATGTCCCTGGGTTCAATCCCCAGTACCACCAAAAGAAGGGGGGAAGCACAACCTCTCTTGGGTCCCAGTGCTGCATCCCTGGAGGGGGGAAGATGGCATTTGGGGTGAGATTCACCTTGAAGACCACCCTCCTTTCCAGGTGAACCCCTCCCTGCTGCCGTGATCATGGGCAGATGGAGCAGTTCTTGAATACTGTGCGGTGCGGAGATGGGGCAGATGAAGGACAGTCAGATTCATCAGCTCACAGCAGAGCGAAGGCGCTAAGGGGACATCTGGAAGGGACAGGAAGGAAGGCCAGGAGCACCTCTCCAGGCGGTCTCTGAAAGGCCCCGGGGGTTGGTGTGGGCAACCCGCCCGCCCAGGGGACTTGCCAGCTAGCACCGGGTCTCTTCCTTGGGGGAGACAGTCAGGCTGGGGGGCGGGCAGCTCCCACAGGGAACGGCCACCTGTACGGCCCACATCTGGAGCACACAGTGCCCAGAATTGCAGAAAGAAAGGACCGCGCATGAACTCCTCTGCCAGCACCTACTGGGGACGGGCATCGCGCAGCCCTGAGGTTACGGGGAAGAAAGGGCGCCCCTAAGAAGGTCCTGGTCTGACCCAGTGCTCTGGGTCATGGGCTCTTTAGGGAAACTCATGAAAGCCATGGCCTGTGACCCCAAACAGTGCTCCTTATGATACAACCCCCTTGCTGCTTTCCCTCCTGGGCCTTCACAATCCCCCCAAAGCCCCTGCAAGCAGAAGAGCAATGACGGAGGGAATTGCTGGGCTCTGGGCTTTAAGTCTCCTAGCACCAGCACTCTGAGATGCAATTTTATAAATAGGAAAGCTAAGTAGAACTCAGAGAGGTGGTGTGATTTCCCAAAGGACACACAGCTACAAAAGAGCCAGCCCAGGGCTTTGGACTTTTCTGCCCACCCCCAGGTATCCCCAAGGGAACTAACAAGGGGACCCAGGATAACTGGGAGGATGGGGTTTCCCTGCAGAGCAGGCGTGGAAACTCACCGAGGATGGCTCAGAGCTGTGACTCCCACCGCCACTCATGACTTATGCGGACGTCTCCCGTTAGCTCTAGCGGATGGGGGGAGTGTAAATCGCGGGGCGCAGCCGCGGACAGGCTCTAGTGATCAAAACGTCACTAAAATCAATAGCATTGCCCCAGGATTAATACGGCAACTGTGGCACTTCGTAAACAGGCCCGATGGGGGTGTGAGGAGCAGGGTGGACCCAGCGGCCGCAGCCTGTATCTACAGCGCCCCTGGAGAGGCGGTCTAGGGGACTGGGCTAGGAGCCGGAGTTCAGAGCAAGTCACCTGGGTTCGAATCCCGGCCCTGCCTCTCACCAGCCATGTGACCTGGAAAACCACTAGAACACCCCGAGGCTCCGTCTCCACATCTGGAACACTGGGATTAAATGAGTCGCCACGTGTGACCCCTAAGAGCAGCGCCTGGCTGGGAGGTGACACTTGTGAAGGTCAGTTATGAGGGAGCAACCCCGTTTGGTTACAAACACAGCTGAGGCCAGGAGGCACTGGGTTGGTCTCAGATTCGTCCTGGAGACCTTCAGGGCAGATTTTAACATCCAAATCCAGCTGGCATAGCGACAGGTTTACGTCAAAGGCCATCGCTGTGTCTTGTCTAGAAAATCAAGTGGGAGGTGACCAGCCACCCAGCACAGCCCCTGCAGGAGGCCTGCGGGTCGCCCTGGTCCTTATAGCAGCGCCACCTCCTCCCCTCCCCCTGCCATCCAGTCAGATGAACCTACTGTGTCAACTCGCGGAGAAATTCCCCTTGGAGAAAAAAAAATGCTAAGTTTATTTGTTTTTTGTTTTGTTTTGTTTCAGTACTGGGGATTGAACCCAGGGGCATTCTAACTCCAAGCTACACCCCCAGACCTATTTTATTTTTTTTTTATTTTGAAACAGGGTCTCACTAAGTTGTGGAGGGCCTCACTAAGTTGCTGAGGCTGACCACGAACCTGCGATCCTCCTGTCTCAGCCTCCCAAGAATTGGAATTATAGGCATGCACCACCACGCCCAGCTAAAAAATGCTAAGTTTAAATGCTATTTTAATACTGGGGATCTTTTTAGTAACCTTACAAAGAAAAAGAAAAAAGGCTTAGCCCAGTAAGCCTGAAAATTTGTGACATTTTTAAGTTTTGAAAATTGTTTTAATTAGGAGTTGGGCTAAAACTTGCTTCTAGTTAAAGTTATAATTAAATGGAGGGGGAAAAATCAAATCTAGACAAATTCCCCTTGGAGAAAAAATGGTGTCAAGACTCACTGGAAGGCTAGAATCACAGCTTACTCTTGACATCAGAAACTGAACTGATAGTTCAATATCTTAGAAAGAAGTTTCTCATTATCCAAGGATAATAGGTACCAGAAACAGAGGCCTGTGAATCCACTCAAAATGGACAAAATCCGTGATGAAGAAAGGCTTTTTTCCTTTATCTGCAGTGCTGGGGATGGAACTCAGGACGTCATGCATGCTAGGCAAACACTCTACCACCGAGCTACACCCCCAGTCCTAAAGGAAAGTTCTCACTGAGACTCCATCGCAAAAATCCAAAGATGATAAAGATAGGCTCATTTTTACCTTCTATTTTCAAATTCGTGATAATGGCAACTCTGCTAAGTATTAGAAATGAACAAAGAATAAACTATGGCTGGCAGAATCATTCCAACAGCTGCTTTGGACAAAACCATAGAAAAGCAAAGCGCGTGGTCTGAAGGGAAGAAAACAGCTCCGGTCTGCCCACCTTTCTCTGGCTCGGGCTGTCCCCAGCCGCCAGGCTGCAGACCCGGAACCCACGGAGGCTTCCTGTGCACCACGGAACGCAGGCACGTCGGCGGTGATGCTGAGAACGTGCGACCGAAAGAGAAACGCCAAAAGCCCACTGAGTTCCCACGAAGACAGGATGCATGCCCGACATCAAGGCATCGTGAGCTCGGTTGAGATATTAGACAGCGGTGGGGGTTCCTTCCATTTTCCCAAGCCACCCCCTGTCTGGCCCAATCCAACCCCCAGCCAGGGAGCTTGTGTCTGGCTATGTGAACCAAACAACTGGGTCCTAAATGGGAGGCACTGGGGAGGTTGGAGTCCTTGATCTTTCTGCCTGAGCAAGATCTGAGGACTTCAGAGAAGAGAAACGACCCAACTGGGAGAAAAGGGAAGGGCTGCTTTTCCAACACTGAAATCAGGGGAGGAGCATTTCAGGCACTCGTACACCATTACGGTGGAGGGTGCACCCCCAGAGGCCTTGAATCTCACACAATCCATCCCCAAAGGGGGCCTGGTGCCCTTCCCCTGAGTGCCAACGGGATATTCTAAGACATAGAGAGTCGCCAGCTACCAGAGTTCCCCACAGTGAGATGGCACTTGCTGGGAGCAGTCTGCCTCTCCCAGACCCTCGCCCACTGACCCACGGGAGAAGTAAGAAGCTGGCCACGATGCCAGGGCCCCAGCTGGGCTCCAGGTTTGAGTCAGACAATAATGACATGGGTAGAGGCAGTTCCACAAAGACCTCCCTCCCGCCTGGACACAGAGTGGACCTAGCCCCAGCCTAGACACAAAGGGGGTTAAAAAAAATACCAGTCATGGCTATTGTCTAGTATGATTCCTCCTCTCTAGCACCAGTGAGCTAGGATAGAAGAAATAAAGGACATAGGTAGAAAGGAGACATGAAGGAAGATCAAGGAAAATGGAACTCTAATATGGAAGCCCGTGACAAATTTCCCCAATACCCTATTCCTCAGCCAGGTCTGTTAGTCCCAAGTTATGAGGAATTTACAAGCCTTTACTGATTACCCTGAGCACTGCTGACTGTCCTCAAAGAGGGATCTATGGATCAGACAACAGGGGGCACACAAAGGATGAGGAAGGGTGGCCGGACGCCATTCCAGAACTCACTCACAAAATACCTTGAACTGTTAATTATGCAGCCTAGGAATAGTTAAGCAGGCGAGAGATCGGTTGGTCAGAGGACAGAGGTCACACAAAAGAGGAATCTCGCTGGACACCGTTAGCCATCCTTGAACAGTCTACACTAAAGAGATGCCTATTGAGAAGGCAGCGAAGGCCCCATCAGGACCGGAAGATGACCCCAACACAGGACGAGAGCGTGTGACTACCGGACTGATGTCTTCCTCACACACCAGCTCCTGCCCGCCCCTCGTGAAAGTCTATGAACGAAGAGCCGTGAACCCCCGAAAAGTGTCTCTCAGTCTGGAGCTGGCCCGCGTTCTCCCTTGAATGTGTATTTCTTGCTTTCCTAAATCAATCTCGATGTTTCTGACTAGCTCGTGCTGAAACTCTTTTCTGTCACTCAAGACAAGGACCCCGCCGGTCCTGAGTTGAGTTCCCCTCTCTCCCCCACTGGGAACTTCTCCAGGTCCTTCGCAGAATCGACCCTTCTCCTGTGGCAACATAAAATACCCTCTGCTTGTCAAGCCCTCTGCACAGGCCAGAAACTGTGTTTCGTGGTCTCATTTAATCGTCTCAAACAACTCAACGACTCAGTCACTCGTTTTACAAATGGAAGGGCCACGATGCACACCTGGCAAGTGGTGTGACCCCAGACTCTAACCTGCGCCTGCCTGACCCGGAAGTCCAGCCATCTCACCTGGAAGCTGAAAGCTTTGCATATTCGGTGGCTGGAATCGTGTCTGGCTCAGAAGAGGCGCTCGAACAATATCCGGCGCTTCTAGTTAGGCAGTGTCTACACTGCACGGCAACTTAGAATTGGCAAAACTTGGCGGATAGTCTAAGCTTTGTAAGACTTCTGCCAAGCCACGCTCTGTAAGTAAATGTTGGCGGCGAGCTCTAGAAGGCGGGAACCGAGTCAGATCCTTGCTTTACCCTCCTGGAGCACCGTGTGCTGCTCCTTCTCTGCATTTAGCTGTGGCTGTAGGATCCACTGACTCACATCTGTCTCCCCGTTCCCCTGTGTTCACCCAGCATCTTCTCTATGACTGGCACAGATGAAGCACACAGTGGATAATTCTGGAAGAGATTCATGACCAGCATGGAGGCTGGCATGGCTGGAGCCTGGAAGGAAGGCAGAGGGCAGCAGAGGGACTTCTGCACCCACCGGGAGCCCTGGACATCCCTAGCACCCTTGAGTTTTCAGGGTCTGGAACTCTGTGTAGGGCCCAGGCAGAAGTGGCTCCCTGGCTTGGTAACTTCAGCACAGACTTTGCTCCATCAAATTCTCAAAATGTTCCTCAGTCATTTTCAATATGGAAATCTTGTCCTCAACAGAAGAAAATGCTCTGGGGGGGAGGGGAATCATGCTTTGCCTTTCAAATGAGCAAAGATTTCAGGAACTATGAAAGCAAACAAATTTAGAGTAGAAGATCTCCAAATAATCTCATAAACTCCAATTTCCTGTGTTTTAACATAAACATCAAAATAATAAACTCAGGCATGTATGGGGAGGGAAAGAAAAAAAAAATCCTGCCCGACGCTGTTGAATTCTTCGGAAGCTGAAACCTAAATGACTAAATTGGCAGTTTATTAACAGGAAAATTATGCTAAGTAGCTCTGTGTTGATGTCAAGAATTTTATGCAGCGAGTTATGGCGTGTTACCCTGAGTGCTACATTTACATTTTCTCATTTAGAGAGAACAATGGCTCCAAATGAGTACGGCGTGTTCACATTACACACCCAAGAACATTTGCACAGGCAGAGAGGAATATCTAGAAACCAGAGTGATGACGCCTTTCTTTCATTGCACTCTAGCGTAGAGCCGGGAGAAAGAGGACAGATTAGCTTGACTTAGGCTGCTAATGAAGGGACTTAGGGCCACAGCGCTTCCCCTTCTCAAAGGACAAGCAACCACCGCCCACAGACTATTTTTCAGGATTCACTTGGCTTTTGCTCCGTGGGAACTGTGCAGTGTGGGACAGGTAAATAAATATCTGCCTTGCATCACGTTGCAGAAAGCCTTGTGAAATCTTCCCGAACCATACAACACTCAAGAAGAATGGCAAGCAGATGCTCGTGGAGCCCACGCCTGCTAAACCTGGGCTGTTCCGTTCTCCCAGCTCAGCCCCACCAGCTGGACACTGCCCAACCCCAGGTTTGCTCCATCAATGATTATGAAAATACAAACATATTGATCATCCACCTTGTGCTTAGTCCTCTTCTATGTGAAGGAGCAAGAGAAAGCTCTGGGCCAACTCTTTAAGAGCTTGTGGACTGATTGAGGAAAGAACTCTTAGACATGCAGTATTGTTAGAATCCTCAATACGCAAGGGCTGGAGGAAGTGCAGTTAAGCGTCTGCTGCGGTTTGTGTGGTGCCTCGTCCAGGTGTAGAGAAAGGGGGACTGTGCACCATGTATCAAGGAGGGGGAATGAGGTAGGATAGGAGAAATATAATAGGTAGAAAGTGAACAAGCAGGGAAGAAAGGGGGGATGTAGCTTTAAATCTAAAACATCATGGTCCCCCTTCCCTTCACTCTAAGGACCTGTTTTCCTCCAAGTCTGAAGTCTGAAAAGGTCCAGTCAATCTCCGAGCACTGTAAGTCCTGTTAATTGGTGCATATGTATTTTGTTAGCTTATAGAATGTATTTTAGACTGATCGAAAGAAGTCTAAAGAAAGATATTGCTCAAAGCCCCGTGATATGGATACAGTCTAAGTGCCAGCCATCAACCTGATAATGTTGGCCTGAAGATGCTGAGAAGCAGCAGATCGCCACTGCCCGCTCTGAGCAACTCGATCAAAGGAATCATGCTCACCCCCCCACGGGCATCGGCCCACCCCATTTGCTCACTGTTTACAAAGTTTCCTAGAAAAGGAGAGCCATGAAACCCCAGAGCTGCCTCTCTGTCTCTTGGTCTCTCTGTCTCTCTACCCCTCTCTCCGTCAGTCTCTTCCTCCTCCTCCTCTTCCTCCTCCTCCTCCTCTTCCTCTCCTTCTCCTTCTCCTTCTCTCTCTCTCTCTCTCTCTCTCTCGCTCTCGCTCTTGCTCTCGCTCTCTCTCTCTCTCTCTCACCTGCTTTCTCTCTTGAATGTATATTTCTGTTTCCCATATATAAGCCTGTCTGTAACCCTATTCTTTGCCTTGGAGATTCTTTTCCAACCCACATCCACCCCAGAACACTTGAATGTCTCCTCCAAAAGTTCGTGTTTGGGGAACTTACCCCCAAATTCATACATTAATGTTGCCTGCAGGTGGGGCTTTGGGGAGGTAGCTGGAATGACAAGAGGTCATGAAGGTGGGGCCCCCATGATGGTATTAGTGGTTTTATAAGAGGAAGAGAGACCCCAGCTAGTGCGCTTGGTCTGTCTCACCATGCAATGCCTCCGCCACATCATGGGGCACAGGAGGCCCTCACCAGATGTCAGTCCATGCTCTTACACTTCCAAGGCTCCGGAACTGTGAGCCAAACAAACTTCTATTCTTTATAAAATACTAGGACTTAGATATTTTGTTTTAGCAACAGAAAATGGACTAAGACCATGTCCATATATGTGTGCAGTTAATCAGGCCATGGGCCACGGACGGATCATTGGAAGAAGTAACTCTTAACCGAATATCTAAGAATGGGTCAGAATTTTAGTTCATCCAACAGGGAAGTGGGAGGCATTCCAGATGGAAGGTACTAGAAGAGCAGAAACATAAAAGCACGAATGAGCATGGCATCTGTGGTAGACCGTCAGGAAGAGCTGTGTTCTTTCATGCATGGCTCATTTTTCCAAAGACTTCAGGCCATCCACAAAGATGGGCCTCAAGCTGTGACCCTAACCTATTCGAGAATTCATGTGGCAGAAATAATGCTAAGTGTTCACTGAATCTTATTTCACATCCCTCCTTTCCTGGGAACACGGAAGACTGTGCTTCCAGCCCCCTTGTAGTCAAGTAGGGCTGTGAAACTACTTCTGTGTGAAAGACGGGCTTTGGTTGTCTAATCACACCAAATTCTGCAGGCTGTTTGTCACTGTGGTGTAACCTATTTAATCTTGACAAATACATTGGGTAAACCATTTGCATTACTTGAACCCTGACCTCGTATATTCATACCATCATTCAGAAAGCATTAATTCAGAGCCTACTATGTGCCAGACGTTGACCGAGGCACTAGGGGCAGAGGAGTGAGGAGGAACAGGGGTGACTTCCCCCACCCCAGGGTGGTGGTCAAGTAGGAATCAACCCCAGATATTAATGTCTATGACTCACAGAATCAAAGTCCGCTCCTTAGGATGGGACACTTGACAAAGAGCACTTTTTAAATTACTAAATTGAATAATATCCTCCAACTGAGTGTTTTATTTAGTCTCAGTATCTGCCCCTGGGCCAATGGCTAGTTGGACTTTTGGCAAATCCCTTTCCTGGTCCTTGAACATCAGAATCTGTCCTGAGCCAGAATGACCTTTTAGACAGCAATTCTCTGGCCTATGAATGGTTTCCTCTGGCTCCCATCTGTAGAGCAAGCTCTGGGAGTTCATTATCACCAACAACTACCCAAAATAGTTAAAAATGGGAAACAATCTAAATGTCCGTTGGCAGATGAATGGATGAACAATTGTGGTGCATCCATACAATGGAATAGTACTCAGCAACAAAGAGGGTCCTCACAGGGCCTTAACTTCAAAAGTTTAAAAGGGACCTGTGGGGAAAACACTTTTTATTCAGAACAATTCTGTTATTTCAGTAGGATGGCAGAAATATGTTGCTGCTGCTGCTGTTGTATTTAATATACTCTGTACATTTTTGAGGTCTAATTTATGTATAGTAAAATGCACCCATTTTAAGCATATATTTTGATGAATTTTGACAACTTTGTACATTTATACAACCACCAACTACAATCAAAATACAGAAAAGTTCCATTGCAGCCCAAAGTTCCCTAGCACCCCATTTCATTCAATCTTGCCACTCCTGGGCCAACACTCATCTAGGTTTTTTTTTGTGACCATAGATTAGTTTTGTCTTTTCTAATTGCCCATTTTTTTTTTTGTACTAGGGATTGAACTCAAGGGCATTGACTGAACTCACCGAGCTACACTCCCCATCCCTCTTTTTATTTTTTTTTTTACTTTTTGAAACAGGATCTCGCTAAGTTGCTGAAGACCTTGTTAAGTTTCTGAGGCTGTTCTCGAACCTGCAATCCTCCTGTCTCAGCCTCCCAAGTACTGGGATTACAGGCGTGAGCCACCACACCAAGCTTGCTCATTTTTTTAAAAATAGGATTGCCCTATCTCTGTGTTATTGAGTTGTGAGTGTTCTTTATACATTCTGAATACAAGATCTTTATCAGATGTATGTCTTGAAAATATTTTGTCTCAATCTGTGGCATGTTCATCTCATTAACAGTGTCTTTAAAAGAACAAATTCTTTTAATTTTGATGAAGTCGAGTTTCCCAGTTTTAACTTTTTCTTATCCAAGCTTTTTGTGTCCTAAGAATCGTTGTCTATCTCAAAGTCATGATGAATTCTCCTGTTCTTTCCTGGAGGTTTTATAGTTTTAGCATTTACATTTAGGTTTATGATCCAGCTCAAATTAATTTTTTGTGTATGGTGAAGATTGAGTTCCATTTTTTTCCATGAGCTTCCAGCTGTTCCCACACCATTTGTTGAAAAGATTACCCTTTCTCCATCAAATTACCTTGGCATCTTTGTTGAGAATCAACTGACCACATATGAGGGTCTATTTCTGGACTCTGCTTTGTTTCGTCGATCTATGTGTCTGTACTTATGCCAATACCATCTCGATTACTGCAGCTGTAGAGTAAGTCTTCTAACTGGGTAGTGTGAACCCTCCATCTTGTTCTCGTTGAGCTATTCTTGGTCCTTTCTATTTTATATAAAATCTAGAATACCATCTTTAGGGAGCATTTGGAAGTGCAGTAAGTTGCACTGTGTTGACTTTGCCAGGAAGAAAAAGAAAAGAAAAGAAAAGAAAAAGCTCCAACTAGACCCAGAGATGAAAACTCAGACGCGCGGCGGAGGTTGGTTAGCTCGGAGCAGTGGTGGGGAAAATGGCCTATTACTGAGAAGCAGCATTACTGTGTCAATAAATGACTGTTCTACACAGAGACGCGCTCTCCGCGCCTCCCGCTCCTCAGATCTCTGATTTGTTTTGTTTAGGATAGGCGTATCTTCCAGGCACACATGTCATGGTTTTAAATTGTTAATCAGAGAGACGATCACCATCAAAGTCTTCGCTGTGCACCTCTTCTGTCTCTTACGGAATCCTGGCTCACGGCCTGGGTACCAGCTGGAGTCTTCTCCGCTCCGGGTGAGGTGACCTGGACCACACACTGGCGCTCGCGGGGATGTGCAGAGTGATAATAAAACACGGATGGATGTGGAGCTGGGGAGGAGGAAGACGCTCTGTGCGGGGCCGGGGAGTATTATTAATAGCACCTTCATGATATTGCAGAGAAGGCACGTGGGCATATGAGACCAAAGCTGTCTTCAGGACTCCAAAACTTCAGCTAATCACACGAGAAGAGCAGTCCACCTTGTGCAGGGCGGCAGGTCGGCTTCCATTCCTTGACACTGGGGGACCCAGTTAAGGAAATGCAAGAGGGCAGGGTCCGGATCTGGAATTTTGTCAGCATCCATATCATGCTGAGACAAAACTTCAAGAATAATCTACCCCACACACACACACACCATCGTTTTCCTTCGTCTTTGTTTTGAAGCCCAGAGTCCAGACCAAGCCAGCTAAGTGCAATGTTAGCATCAGGCAGTCCTTCTTACCTTTCCCTTCTCTGGGATATTGAGTGGTTCTGCTCACTGTTAGCTGAGAAAATATGACGGGGAGGCTAAGACCATCTCCCCCCTGTGGAACCAATACCCACAGGAGCAAGTCAGTGTCCCTATGCCCGACCCCACCTCACCACGCAAACAAGAGGGCGCCAGGCTAAAAGCGCTTTCAGACCCAGGCAAGGTGGCTCATGCGTGTAATCCCAGTACTTGGGAGGCTGAGACAGGAGGATCACAGATTCGTGGACAGCCTCGACAACGTAACAAGACTCTCAGCAACCTAGTGAGACCCTGTTTCAAACTAAAAAATAAAATAGGGCTGGGGGCGTGGCTCAGAGGTAGAACTCCCCTGAGTTCAATCTCCAGTACCACAAAAAATAAAAATAAAATAAAAGCAGTTCCATCCCAGCCATGCCACCATCAAGACCTTACTGATACACCCAGCACTTTCTGATGTGCTGGACACAGGGTATACCTAGCATCGAGGGATGGCATCCACCCCCGAGCACACCCAGCTGCCAGTCTATTATAGTTAGATATGGAATGTCCCCAAAGAGCTCACTTACTAATATTCAGCGTTGATATAGTTAATTCATGAGGGCTATAATCTCAGCCGTGGCTAAATCCATTGTAACAGGTTTATCGGGGTGGTGGCCTGAGCTGTTGGGTTGGCTGGAGAAGGTGGGTCCCTGGGGCTGTGGCCTTGGGGATTATATATGGTTCCTCCTGGTTCCTCCTCTCCTCACTCTTTGTTGCTTCCAGTCTCTATAATGTGAGGAGCACAGCCTTGTGCTCTCCCCCTCTCTCCGCTTCTCACAGCCGCCATGCCCTGAGATCCGCGGTCCCCGGCCTCGCACGGACAGAGCTCAAAATCTCCAAACCGTGAGCAACTAAATCTTCCTCTAAGTTACGTGGTCAGTTCTTTAGATTATGGCTATGAGGATGCTGACTAAGACGCAGTCCCCGCCACACTCCTCCTACACAGCTGGCGGGTCCCCAGCCTCAGAAGGGAGGCTTCTCTGTCCACTTCCTTCACGGGGACGTTTGCCTCGCCGTGGCACAGCCTCTCACTGTCCTCCAGGAAACATTCCTGGTACTGAAATTATCCCAAATTCCTGTGTCCCATGAATGAGCCAAAAGAAGATGCAAAAGGTTTGTTTGCTTGCTTGTTTGGTGTCTGTGTGGCGCTAAGGGCATTTCTTTCAGGGGATCCTGGAGGTTTAACAGTTTGGTCTGTGTGCACTGAAATAATCAAGAGAGAGACTCGAGAGAGGCAGAAGCTCTGATGGGAACTCCCTGGGCAGGAAGAAGATCCCAGCCGGGCAATACACCTTCAGCTTCAAAAAGATACGAGAGGATTGATTCAATTTGTAAAACCAATCAGACTTCAAATAATGAAAATAAGACCAGTTTGAACAATTCTCCATCCTTTGCCGAATGAAATTAAGGAAGGCATATCACCACTTCACATACAAGATAAAGCACTATTTCATATGAAAGCAGTTTCATTTTTTCAAAGTCTGGAGCCTCCTACGTTAATGTTTGAATTATTCCCGAGCTGCAAATTGAAACCAGTGGCATGTCAGTGTGTTAACTACGCATCCGAAAGCCAGGTGGCAGGTGGGGGACTGTCCCTTTATTCCCCATCATGTCTTCACATTATACAAAGCTCTTCCCACACCCAGAGCTAACTATGTCCCAGACAAAGAGGAGATGCAGGGACCCACAGAGCCATCAACTTTCGGAAGTAGCAAGACAGACAATGAAATGGAAAGCTCCAACAGGCAGCAAACTTTGCAACCACAAAAGGCATTTTAATGACTACAAGGAGATTTAGCTTGATCCTGGTAGAAGCTGAAATAGAGATGGCTACTTCCTGAGGGGTTAAGGAATTGTACCAGACAGACCAGAAGAATAGTTTAAACAACAAAGAGGAAGGAGGGAGGGAGGGAAGGAAGGAAGGAAGGAAGGAAGGGAGGGAGGGAGGGAGGGAGGAAAGAAGAGAGGGAGGGAAACATGACTTCCCCTTCTACCATTGAAGAAATCACTTTGCAGCCGGGCATGGTGGTACTACAGTTCCAGTACTTGAGAGGCTGAGATAGAAGGATTGCAGGTTTGAGGACAGCCTCAACAACTTAGCAAGAAAGCAATTAGTGAACAACCTGATTCAAAAATAAAAAGGGCTAGAGATGTAGCTCAGAGATAGAATGCCCCTGGGTTCAATCCCCAGTACCACAAAGGGGGGGGGGGAGGAAGAGGAGGAGAGGAGAGGAGGAGGAGGAGGAGA
>PVJS01011396.1:0-11231 GCA_004027185.1 Glis glis | reverse complement strand
AGGGACTGGGAGAGGCTGCCCTACAAGGTAGGACAAGCAGCCTCTTCAGGGCAGGAGTGGAAAAGACCGGCTAACGTATTAGCTGCTGAGGCCAAGAAGAAGATTGCAAAGCAGGATACAGACTTCGTCCCCAGATCTGGACCCTGGAACCTTCCACACTAACTTAAAAATGGCAGTTCAGGAGGACGTAGAGGCCATCCTGTCTCAGAAAGCTGAAATAAACCCTTGGGGTGCAGCACCATGAGGCAGTGAGGAGGCCGGAGACAGGCAGGGGGTTCCAGGACATAGCGTGACGGAAGCAGGAGGACCGGGCAGTTCCTGGTGGGGGCAGCTCCTGGCCAGGAGAGCCCGCTGCAGCCCATGAAGCCCAGCAGGAGCCGTGGGTCTGGAGGGGAAGGGATGGGAACTTACAGACCGGCATGGCCGGCCCTTTGTGCACATCAGGCTAGAGGCGGGAGGTGAAAAGGGCCAAGGTGAGGGTGGCAGCTGGCCAGCTCTGGGACATTCTGGTCCCGGGGAGGAGAGGGTCTCAGGGGAGAGGGCATCCCAGCCGGCAGAAAGGGAGCTTCCCCTTCCCGTCACTAAACAGGTTTGCAGTGCTCCAAGCCTGCGAGTAGCCATTCGGGATGGGAAAGGAACGAAGAAGACGCTGTCACTAGCCCTTGGCAGGTTAGGAATGTTCAGCAGACAATGGTCGTCTAGCCAAACGGCCACCGCTGCTCAAGGATCAGTGTGGGGACCCTGGGAGCAAAGATGCAGGATCCGAGTCACTGCTTCTGCAGCTAGAATGGGAATTTTTAGCGCAGCGCCTAGCAAGTGTCTATTGTGGAAGTCTCCCACGCGTACATTTTAAAATCCCCCACCCCCATCTGATTGCAAATTAGTGCAGCCGCTGTGGAGATCAGAGTGGAGATTCCTCAGAAAACTGGGAATGGATCCACCATATGATCCGGCTATACCACTCCTGGGTGTCTTTCCAAGGGGACTGAATTCAGAATATTATAGCAATACATGCATATCCATGTTTACAGCAGCACAATTCAAAATAGCCAAAGTATGGAACCAACCTAGGTGTCCATCAACAGACGAATGGATTACAAAATGATGGGATATCCACACAATGGAATTCTACTCAGCAATCAAGAAGAACAGAATTATCCCATTTGCAGGAAAATCGAGGGACCTGGAGAACATTATGTTAAGTGAGATTAGCCAGTCACAGGAAGTGAAGGGCCCTATGTTTTCGTTCATATGCAGAAGCTAGGGAGTAATCTGGACACAAGAAAGACTTTAGATAGTGGAGGAGAAACCCCAGTGGAGTGACGAGGGGATCTAGGGGAGGGTGGTAGTGGGGGGGGGAGAATTAATGAAGAAAACACTTCCATTGACATTATGTCCATGTGTGAAATTACCAATGCCAATCTCAATATCATGTATGGGGAAGGGGAGAGTGGAGAGGGAGCCGGGGGAGCTCACCAAGTGTGTGTGCCTGTGTGTCCCTATCACTTTGAACTACATTATGATGTGAGACTACCATGCACCAGTGAAAATATAATATTTTTTTAAAAATCCCCCAACTAACATTACCATCTCAACCCCGCTGGAAAGCAAACAGCCCCAAGCCCTTTCTCATTACTGCATCTGACTTTAAGCCCAAGATTTCTGGGTAACATTCATTCCTCCCACATCAATATTCTACCACCTACAGACTAAATGGTAAATTTACCCACCACCAACACACCCTGCTAAAGGGGGGGGGGAAGGAAAAAAGGAAAATTTCAAGACTCTGTGATTCAGAAAGCAAGGAGATAGAGTCCCGTCCTTTGTACTACCCACTCCCCAGTCCAGAGGGGCAGAGGTCAGATTCCAGAAAGACCTGGCTTTGGGCTTTAGAAGAAAGCTTCGGGTGCAGAGGGGGCAAGCTCAGTGGGAACATTGCTAAGCACACTCGACGCTCCTGGCTCTCAGCTGGGGCTTGCCAGACAACCTTTTCACGATCAGCAGAGTCCTGTGGCCTTGGACAGTGGAGCACGGCCACCTGGTCATCTGGTAGACCTCTTGCACACTTACAGCCAGTAAACTGCCTTTGTTTGATAGTGTGGGCCAGAGTGAAGCGAGCAGGAGGCTGGCCTGGCCAGAGCAGTCTTTTTTAGTCTGGGTCTTCCTTGTACAAATAGGCCGAGGTTCTGAGACTCGAGACTAAAGACCAGGTACCCAAGCGGCGTAGGAAGACACAAGCTCATCCGCTTCTTATTTCTAGGGAGGGGGCTAGAGAGTTCCAAAGCAGAGGGAGAGTTCTGGACTCAGCTGTGCTCCGGTCGCCAAGTCGCTCTCTGCCCTCCAAGGCCTGGGGTCCCAGGTGAGGAAGGTGGGGGCAGGATGAGCTGGCATGCCTTACCCAGGCGGAACCATCCCCCATTCTGCATGAGCTGGGAATTCACATTCCAGCTGGCCATTTCTGGCCCAGAGCGTCTTCGTCAGGCCCAGCAAAGCTGCTAGGCGCCTTCTGGAGGGAAGCCTGGCCAGCCCCAGATGGGTTATAGAAGCCAAACGTCTTCGTGATGGCGAACCAGCCATCAAGGGGAAGCATGTCTGTAGGGTGACAGACACATCCGAGCCTCCCTTTTTTTTTCTTTTGTACTAGGGATTGAACCTGGGGCATTCTACCTCCACACCACACCCCAGCCCTTTTTATTTTGAAACAGGATCTCACTAAGTTGCTGAGGGTCTTGCTAAGTTGCCGAGGCTGGCCTTGAACCTGCGATCTTCCTGTCTCGGTCTCTGGGATTACAGGCATGCGCCACCATGCCCGGCTTCCTTTGAGATGATTTTTAAATTGCATCCTGGCTAAAGAAGCCAGCCCATCTGTCCGGCTTCTGGAGCAATTAGAGAACACAGTAGAACTTGAAAGGTGGGAAGTGAAATGAGAGACGGAGGGAAAGAGAAATTAGACCAAGAAAGACAAGTTTAATGGCTTGAGTGTGTCCAAGGGAAGAAAAGAGATGGAAGATAACCCCTGGGGAGTGGGCACACAGACCCCGGACCTAACAGGGATACGTTAGGACCAGAGAGCTGCTCTAACTCAGATCTGCTTTGGGACTCTAGGGCTGTCTGTGCATGGGGGCAGGCAAGGAGCCGGCCCATTGACTCTTTCTATCAGTGAAAGAGAAGGGACAAAAAGGGATGATGTAGGGTGGGCACGTCTTTCTGGATGCACTGGGTGGTTCTTTTAGGGAGGTTGAGATCAGTCATGTGTGTCCATGGAAACTCTAATATGGGTTGGGTCAGGACCGGAATGGATGCGCCCCGTCCTGGAGGCAGGAATGGACACAAAGCAAGCCGTCCACATTCTGGCAAAGACACAAAACACTGCCTCGATCAGTCCGCACAGCATCCTGCATGGAAGAGAGCTTCTTCAGATCCTTACAGAAAAACAGAGAGGTCAAGAGTCACCCCCGGCCACTGCAAGCTAAGAACACCAACACTCTGACACCTGGTCCAGTCATCTTTGCACACAGCAAAGGGAGATTTCTCAGAAAGCAGGTGGGTTTACACGTGTGCAGGGCGGGGACAGACTGGGAAGTTGGAGCTTGGCCAGGATGGGAAGCCAAGGGAGTTAGGGGGTCACACCTATGCCTGTACTACCTCTTCACAGAAGCAATAATGGAAATGGGAGCGGAGACGGAGCAGGACAGAGGGACTGCGGGCACAGTGGGCTGCCTGCTGAGTCATACCACCTGGAGGTGCAGGAGGCAACTCACCCAGAGAGGAGTGGACGGGCCGCGTCTGTGAAGGGCAGAAAGCTTTCTGTTCAATCTGGTCATGGATTTACACCAAGGGAAAGAAGCACTTTCTAATTTTCTCTAAAATTGCTACTCCTTCTCCCTTATGCTAAGATGCCAGCCTCCCTAGAGCTTCCCCAGACCTTCCTGCAGGGGGCAGGAGAGACCCCAGCCAGGTGCCATTTGATAAGCACTCCTACCACAGTGACACTGAGTGAGCCCACCTGTGTGCTCCCCGCCAGGTGCCTGAGGTGGGGCCCCCAAGGTCCATCCAGAGCCAGGTGCCTCTGCCGTGCAGCCCCACGCCAGCCCAGAGGGGCAGAAAACCTCTCGGGCAGTCCACAGCAGCCTGGCACCCTGCTCTCTAGAGAGAGAGGGAGAGGAAATGCCAGGTTGAGGCGACCAACCTGGGCCTTTGTGCTGACCACTGCTGGACATGCGCTGGGGGCCTGAGGAAGATGGCCCTACATGCAGGGGAGTCCATAATCAGTGGACCCCAAGTTCCGGGCAAATGAGACTGGGCAGAACCAGAGGGCTATGGATGCATCGCTACTGCTCCCTGCACATCTCTGGGACTCATCTCCACAGCTCCTTTAAGGCCTCTTTGCATGACTCGTCCAGCCCCGCAAGAGGGTAAGAAACTTCTAAAAAGCCCATCCAGCAGTGGGTTCTGTTCCCTGACCCATGCCCAGCCAAGCCACCCTCCCGCCAGTGTTGCCCTTCTTCCCTCTGCACAGCCCGCTCCTGGGCTCCCTTTTGCCTAACCCAGGTCAGCCTCTCACTGCCCGCTGCCCACCTGGCTCTGGATCCTGCACTTTGCCACATGATGCTCTTTTCTTTCCCACAAGTCCAGCCCACGCTTGCACTGCCCACAGCCCGGGGGTCCCCAGGGTCTCCGTCCCCATCTCCAATCACATAGCCCTAAAGGAGGGGCCACCTGAGCTACCTGGGCTAGCTAGACCCAGATGAGCAGATCAATGCAGGTTGCTTTGACTTCTCACCGCGTGTCACTGGCTCGGGCTCACTGTCTGGCTCCCCTTCCATGCACAGCTTCTCTATGCTCAAGTCCTTCATTTCACTCCTTCCTGGACAGCTCGGGCTCTAGCCCTTACCTAGCACAGTGCCTGAGCATGTAAGAGGTTCTCAAATATTTGTCACATTAACAAATGCATACATGAATAAATGGTACACATCCTCCAGGCATTTCCCCCTAAGAACTACAGAAGATTGATAAATATTTTGAACTTTCATATATCAGAATCAGTCATCCTGTTGTCTTCATTCACATATAAAAGCCAGTTTTGCTGGTTATAAAATTCTTCGACTCCAAGTGTGTCCCATGGCAGATAATCTAGTTTTTCTGACCACATGCTTCCATTGAAGACTTCTCCCTCTACCCTTGAAATTCAAAAATATTGCCAGACCACTAGAACCCACTGATTAATTTCACTACTAAACATGATAGACCCAGACGTGGTTATCTCCTCAGATTCATGATTTCATAAATAAAACACACTCTATGTAATAGTCTTGGCAAAAATAATGAACCCAAAATGAGATTCTAGAGTTGGCCTTCATTTGCAGGAAATACAGAAGACAGAAGATCAAGTTAAATGGCACTACATGGAAGTTAACAGACGAATCCACACCGTGTACACTCTAAAATTCCTGATTCTATTTCCACCTCATGACAAAAATTAAAAACAAAATAGTGGTGTGCCCTGGATTAAAAGAGTCTTTAAAAAAATAGCAAGGTCATTTTTTACATATCACTGCGTGACAAATTATCCCAAAGTGAATGGCTTAAAACACATGAACATTATTATTGCATAATTTCTGTGGACCAGGAATTCAGAGGCGGGTTGGCAGAGGGGTTGTGGTTCAGGTCTCTCATAAGGTTTCATTGAAGTTGTAAGCTGGGCCAGGACTCGTGTGAAGACTTAACAGGGACTTGTGGGCTCAGCCTCATGGCTGGTGAGTCAATACCAATTGCTGGCAGGAGGTCTCAGTGCCACCCCATATGGACATCTGCAGGGATTGCTTGAATGTTCTTGTGACATGGCAACTGGCTTCCTTCACAGAGAGCCTCCAAGAGAGCATGAGGTAGAAGACCCAACATCGTCCATGGGCCAGCCTTGGAAGCCACATACTGTTTCTTCTGCCCCATTCTTTGTCCAGAGCAAGTTATTAAATCCAGCTATCCAGCTACACCCTAGGAGAGGGTAATTAGTCTTCATCTTTTGAAGGGAGGAGTGTCAAAAATTTGAGGACATATCTTAAAGCCACTGAAGCAAACAAATATGGCATAGGGATTTTGTTTACATCATAACTAAGACAAACCAATTGTAAAAGCATTTTGTAAACATTCAGGGAAATTGAATTATGGCTAGGTATTCAATAATACCAAAGAGTATTGGTAATTATATTAGGTATGATAATAACATTGTAGCTATGTGAGCAAATACAGTTTTAGAGATGCCTGCTAAATATGTAGAGGATATAATATGATAATTGAGATTTGCTATAAACTAATTCAGCAAAAATTAAAAGAAGGGAAACAAAAGGAAAGAAGAAAAATAAAGAACAAGAGAAGAAAAGGTAGATGTGGCAAGTTTTTGATGACTGTTAAGTCCAGGTGATAGGTATATGGCGGAGGTGATTCACTGTAATAACTCTCTGCTTTTGTATGTTTGAAATTTTTCATAATAAAAACTTTTTTCAAATGTGACCAGGCTGTAGCTAGATGTAGATCTTATTTCACTTCCTGAGCTTGATGAATGACGGGCCCTGTCAATTTTCATACACATGTCTTTTCTCAACTCAGAGTTTTCTTCTATAATATCTTGGTTTCTTCGATCTCCTCTGCTCAGCGCTCTGCTCAAAGGGCCCTGGTTATCCATGTGTCAGATCTCCGCCCTCAGCCTTTATACCTATCATCATTTTCCTTGTGGACTCCTTTGCATTCGGGGAAAGTATCCTCTGGGCTTCCACCTCACCTTCGTAGATAAACCAGTGAGACACTGGGGCTGTACGATGCAGGAACTCATAGAACAGAGATTCCTAAGGGACTGTCAAAAGAGACTCCTCATCAGGAAGTGCTCCTCATGACCTCCCTCTTCACTGACAGCCTGGCAGTGTGGAAGGAAAGTCCCTCTTCACCTATAGCCATCAAAATGTGTCCCCCGGCAAGGCCCCAGAAGGATTTCCTTCAGCAAAATGCATGCCTGTCCCCAAACAACCTTTGCACCTGTGTGTGTGTGTGTGTGTGTGTGTGTGTGTGTGTGTGTGTGTGTTACTGTT
Source organism: Glis glis (assembly GCA_004027185.1). Taxonomy (NCBI): domain Eukaryota; kingdom Metazoa; phylum Chordata; class Mammalia; order Rodentia; family Gliridae; genus Glis; species Glis glis. The sequence goes on along the minus strand of PVJS01011396.1, from coordinate 4,149 downwards.
GATGGAACCCAGGGCCCCACACATGCAAGGCAAGTGCTCTCCCCTGAGCCACACCCCAGCCCTAGCCTTTGTTGTTTTAGTCATCGCCACTCCCTTCCTGTTTCTGAGCCCCAGTCTACAGGTTGAGTATCCCTTATCCACAATGCTTGGGGCCAGAAGTGTCTCTGATCTCAGACGGTTATCAGATTTGAGAGTATTTGCATATAGATAGTATCTTGGGGATGGGACCCAAGTCTAAACACAAAATTCATTTATGTTTAATGTGTCTATGCCTTCTACACATAATCCGGAGGTAATTTTATACAATATTTTAAATAATTTTGTACCGGAAACAAAGCTTCCTGGTGTGGGATTTTCCACTTGCACCACATTGGCGCTTCTAAAGCTTCAGATTGGGGAGCATTTTGGATTTCAAATTTTCAGATTAGAGAGACCCAACTGGTATTAACAAGCATCTGAGGATTTCTTTGCAACCACAGCAACAGAAAAACATATTTGCCAACTGCCAGTGTAAGTCTAATTTCTTTTTTTTTTTTTTTTTTTTTTGCGGTACTGGGGATTGAACGCAGGGGTGTTCTACCTCCGCGCTACACCCCCGGCCCTATTTTTTTTATACTTTATTTTGAAACCGGGTCTCACGAAGTTGCGGAAGGCCTCACTAAGTAGAGAGAGAGAGAGAGAGAGAGAGAGACAGGGAGAGAGGGAGAGAGAGAGAGAGACAGGGAGAGAGAGAGCGCACACGTGCGCGAGCTGAGGCTGGCCGCGAACCTGGATCCTCCAGTCTCTGCCTCCCAAAGTACTGGGATTACAAGCGTGCGCCACCACGCACGGCTTGTAAGTCTAATTTCTCACAAGCAAGATGGGGCTTTGACGAGCTAAAGAAATTCTCTCTCTCTCATCACAGTGTGGACTTGACACTACAACCCCACAGTTCTCGTTGTCCTAAGCATCAGGGATGTGTTTTCCTAAAGACCTGCCCCGGTTCTTCGGCTCACCTGAAAGGCGGGGAGAGAAAACGGAACGACTATGGGAGAATCTCAGGAGTGAACATTCCCTTCTCCACCACCAGTTTTCCAATTCTGCCGGACAAGTTTGCACACAGCATCTGATCCCTCACGTGCAAAGAGCGATGACCAGCGGGTGGAAGCCCTTGCTGCCCACACTCCACCAGCCCTGGCCTTCCCACTACCAAGGGACAAGTGGACAGGACTAGACGTGCCTGGAGGCTGGAGAGGACCTGAAAGCAGCCTCGCGGTGCCTTGTGGACCAGGCCCAGGAGGCTTCTGTATTGGTCAGGGTTCACTAGATTAACAGAATTCACAGAATGAGTATATGAAAAAGGGATTTATTAGATCAGCTCACAATGTAGTCCTGAGTTTCGACTGCACATGAAGAGTCAGAGGAATCAGTAGCTGGTCGGGCGGTCTAGGAGCTGGAGCCTTAGGATTGAAGCAACCACCAATTCAGTCCAGTCCAAGATGTGAAGATAAGGAAGCTCTTCGGAGAACCGATGGTGAAGTTTCAGTTTGAAGGCTGGAGGCCGACGATCTCAGACGAGAGCAGATGCGCTTTCTTCAGGAAGAGTCGCGGCTCCCTCTACGCGGCTTTCTCCTTCTTTTATCTAAGTCCTGCACCTATCAGAACCCTGCTGCCCACATTTAGGGCAGGACTTCCGGTTCAATCTGCTGTTACACAAGCAAAGTCTCATGATCTTAGGTGGGTCAAGTTGACAAACCAGACCAACTATCACAGCTTCCAAGGACCATGGGCCTTGTTCTTTAGGAAACCACAGAGGACATGCTCAGCTGTATTCTAGAAAGCCCTTTCTACCCACAGTGTGGAGGGCAGGATGGGAGGAAGGAAGACTGGAGGCAAGAGGGCCACACAGGAGGTTGTTTCAAGTCCGGGCTGCCAGTCATTACTTTGATTCCAGCTGTGTTTAGATGCACAAGTCTCTGTGAGCATGCGCAGAGCACAGATCTGATGCGGGTAAGACAGGACACAGGCGATTCCCCAAACCCTCCCTCTCCTGTCACCTCCCAGCTTCCCTCAAAACAACAGCAGAAGGAAAGGGACACTTGACAACTTGAATCTGCCAATCTGGAAAAAAGGTAAATTATTTCAAAATTTACTTTCATTTCTCTGTCGTACACTCTGTATATGTTCTGCCTGTAGCTCACTGGAGATAGACCTAGAGAGAACGTGGGGAATCCACTGTGCATGGGAAGGAGGGGTGGGGACACTCTTGGGGCCTTCCTCGGGTGTCCACATTTCTCTGGGCTTAGAGTAACCTGACGGCTCTCGGGAAGTGCTTGGTCAGTCTCTGTTTTTTGAGTGGCATCAGTGCCCCAACCAGGCCGCCCTGTCCCCTGGCTCATGGCACGCCAGGAATAACACATCGCCGGCTTCTACCTCCCAGCCTCACCCTGCCCCCTCTCCTTCACAAAGTCTTAAAGCAACGAGGCTTATTGGATTACAGGCTTCCAAATTAGATTTCCTTGGAGCTTTCTCTCTGAAGAGTTCAGTATTCTGAACTCTGAACTCACTGGCGTGTGTGTGTGTGTGTGTGTGTGTGTGTGTGTGCGTGCTTAAGAGCATTTCATATCCCAGACTTCCGTCTCCACCTGCAAAGGACATGGAGAGGGAGGTGGGTTGAGCCTCTCCTCTCTCCTCTCGTGACCTGGACATGTTTGTGTTCCCAGTGCCCAGGCATGGGTCACGTGAACATGGACCTGCGCGGCTCCCTCCTCTGCCTGTATGCCCCCACTCCACTTGACCGTGGCGGTGGAGATGAGTCGCCATCCTCCTCACCCAAGAACCTATTTTGCTTCTCTAAGTGACAGGTTGGGACCTGATGCTACTTTAGGGCTGCCCCTTACCTGCCCCGTCCTTTATTCTCAGGGAGGTGATGCGCTTGTCCAAGAAAGGACAAAGTTTTCAAAGCGGGTCTGGAAGATGAAAGGAAGGAATTTTTGTGACAGGACCATGTGACCAAACAGAGGCAGCCAAAAGTCCCCGGAGTTGTAAGTTGGATGCTACCCCAGCCCGTGACTGCTGACAATGGAGTGTGTACTTGAACGAGGCAACAGAGCCTTGACGGGGGCCCCACAGACACTACCCACCCTTGTTCCTCGCTCCTGCACAGCCATGTCTCCCCAGGACTTTGAGGGGGTCTTCGGTTGGGGGACACAGTAGCTTCAGCGCAGAGAGAAGATGCTGGCCTGTGCCTCGCTGGGCCAGTGTCCACTGATCAACCTCCTGTAGCCAGCATTCCCCCAAAGAGGAGACCGCTGCACCCCTGCAAGCCCACAGCTGCCAGGCGACAGCACGGCTGCACAGCTGCCCACAGAGCACCTGCCAGTCTTTTATTTTATTTATTTTGGGGACTGAGTACCAAGTCCAAATTCTCATTAGGCCCAATTCTCAGTTACAAAGAACACCCTAACCCAGAAGGAGAATTGCGAACGACCATAACCTGCAGATCCTCCAAGAATTTACCACACAGAGCCTACAAAACCAAAGAGGGCTTGGATTTTGTTTTTTCAACAGTAAGTGGTTTTACGATTGGCTGAGCCTCGCCTCATCATGGAACTGAGCCCATCAGGGGTACCGGGTAGCGGGCGGTAGAGGAAGAACAGCTATCAAAGCAAACCCGCCACCGCAGAGAATGCGGGGCCCACTCGGCGGGGTCTTTGAGAAGATCTTGTTCGCGCCCAGTCAGAGGACGAGCCAAACCCAAACTTGGCCTGCCCTAAGGAGAATTGCTGAGAAGAACAGAAGCCATGTATCGGGCTCATTCTCCATCATTAAACCCGCCATCCCGCAGCCTAACTTGGGAGCCATTCTGAAGCTCCAAGTGCACACAAGAAAGGAAGTGGCCATCATAGGAAGAACTCAGGTTTACTGAGGACCAGCCACACGCCAGGTACTGTGCTGAGTGCTCTGTGTTTGAGCTGGCTCTCCTGTTGCTGGGACCAAAACACCCAACACGGACAACTCAGAGGAGGGGAGGGTCAGGGGGCTCGTGGCTTCAGAGGTTTCAGTCCACGGGGCCAGCTCTGAAGCAGTAGCGACAGCAGCACCAGGGGGTGTGAGGGACTCTGCGCACACATCACGGAGGCCAGAAGGGGGGGGGAGAGAGAGAGAGAG
>PVJS01011395.1:0-45837 GCA_004027185.1 Glis glis | reverse complement strand
AGAGAGAGAGAGAGCTGAGGCTGGCTGCGAACCCGGATCCTCCGGTCTCCGCCTCCCAAAGTACTGGGATTACAAGCGTGCACCACCACGCCTGGCTATTCTTACATATAATTTTACTCTTAAGCAGATCATTGAAGTTATTTTGTCTTTTGCTAAAAAAAATTGTGAAATGTGTTGTCTCTGTTGTCTAGAAGTGTTTCAGGTTTTGTTTTGTTTCATATTGTTTTGTTTTGAGACAGGGTCTCAATATGCTTCCCAGGCTGGACTCCAACTCTTGGGCTCCAGCGATCCTTCTGTCTCAGCCTCCTGAGTAGTTGGGACTACAGGCATGCACCACCATGCCTGACTTACTGCCTAGAAATGCTCTTAAATGTAATGCGGCTAAACCACACACACACACACACATACACACACACACACACACACACATACACACAAGCAACTAAGTTGCTCACAATTTATACTGACAATAATGTGAGAAATAATTATAAATTCTAAATTGTGGATTTGGGGAGCTTTAAAATGTATTTATTAGCCAGATGTGGTAGCTCACGCTTGTAATCCCAGTATTTGGGAGGCTGGGACAGGAGGAGCGCAGGTTCACAGCCAGCCTCAGCAACTTAGTGAGACCCTATTTCAAAATAAGAAATAGAAAAATAGGACTGGGGTGTGGCTCAGAGGTAGAATGCCCCTGGATTCAATTCCCAGTGCCACTTAAATTAATTAATCAATTAATTAAAAATGTATTTTTTTGAAGCCAGACATGGTGGTGCATGCCTGTAATCCCTGTACTTGGGATACTGAGACAGGAGGATCGCAGGTTTGAGGCCAGTCTCAGCAATTTGGCAAGACCCTGTTTCAAAAATAAAATATAAAATAGGGCTGGGGGTAGACCTCAGAGGTAGAATTGCTCCTGGGTTCAATCCCCTGTGCCACAAAAAATAAAACTAAATAAAGAAAGAAAAAGAAAATGTATTTGTTGCCTATATAAAAAAAATGACAGAAGTATTTTGTTATGTTAGGAATCTCTTAGAATACCATTGAAACTTTAATCCGTACCATCATTTCATACTAATTATTCCTGACATTTTAACCTGTCACCCTCAGGACAGGCAATTTGTACAGATGTTACACTTTCTTTTAAACTACATTCTCATTCTGTTACCTTTGGGTTGAAAGAGGATTAAGGGTTCCCAAAGGAGCAACAAATTTCAAAAATGTGAGTCATAACCCATTTGTGGGTCATGAATCAATTTAGGGCCTGCATAACCTAGCTTTTTTGGTACTGCGGATTAAACCCAGGAGCATTCTACCTCCAAGCCTTTTTTATTTTTATTTTTATTTTTTAATTTTGAAACAGAACCTCATTAAGTTGCTGAGGCTGGCCTCAAACCTGCAATCCTCCTGTCTCAGCCTCCCAAGTACTGGGATTATAGGCGGGCACCACCATGCTTGGCTGTTTGTTTTGTTTTCCTTGAGTCATTAGCTTACTGAGTAAGAATTAAAGGCTAAGTATATAAAATCCAAAATCAGGCTGCCTAGATTCACAGGTAGGCCCTATCTTTTACTATTTGTGTCATAATAGGTTATTTAATCTTTATGTCTCAATTTCCATCTGCAAAATGGACAGGATAATAGTACGTGATTTATAGGCTTGATGTGAGGATTATGTGAAGTTGTGTAAACATAAAGTGCTTAGCCCAGTGGGTGGCATACAGCAGGGACACCATAGATAACCGCTATGGCTGCTAGTCTACTTGAAGGGCCTGTTACCCAGCATTCACTGCGCCACTGTCTCCATCATCGCTCAATGCTTTTAACTGTTCGCTCCCCCCCTGGATGATGTATCATTGCCTCAACCCTTTATGTTTTGGGTTTGGTTTCTAGGGGATGGTTTACTTCCCTTCCTAGTAGAACTGTGTATACATTAGTTAAGACTTCCTGCAGTTCCCGAGATAGGAGCTTGATAAGGTATTAAAATGAGTCGTTCTCATTTGAATTTAAATATCTAGGAATAAACTTGATGAGGTTTTCGGTTGTGGAATCATTCACGGAATGCACGCATCACTGGTGTAATGGTGAAAGATTTAACATGGTTTGGGGTTATGAATAAACAGAGGGAGGGGTGGTGAGCTGCTTGGTGACAACATGGTAAAAGCCAATGGCTTTTAAGGTGAGACGCATGAGAATGAACACTAGGATCTGTTCTTGAGGTTCGTGGAGGAGTATTTGTAATTCATATATGAAATCAGGAGTAGAGACAGCTGTATGCCAAAGAAAAACAGAAAGATCCCACTGTCCAACCAGAACTAGATTCAGAAATAAATCGCAATAGGAGAATTCTCTTTGTAATCTTCCCAGTTCTTCTGTAAATCTAAGATTGTTCTAAAATGAAAATCAATTTTAAAATAATAAAAAGCACACAACATTATACAATGTGATTGCCTTTTTTGTTGCTGTCAACTGAGCTTATTTCCAGGTTCTTGCTATTATGAAAACTAAACATTATTATAAAAAGGAAGAAAGAAAGACAGTCATAGACTTTGGAGAAGCCAAATGAAAGAGGAGTATTAGTTACAGTAGTTCTGTCCAGTCAATGTGCTTAAGCTTTGAGTGGGCAAAATCCACCAGAACCTTAATCCTGTAGCTTCAAGCCAGAAGGCAGGAAGACTGCATCAATTCCCAGCAGGCAAGAGCTGGGACTCCTCACAAACCGGGGTCCTCATTTCTGAAATTGTGTCTTTTTAGACATATAGAAAGGAAGGCAACATAATCCAGAGACCACAGAATTACAAACAGAAGACTCAGAAGGGGATATGAAATTGATTAAGCGTCTTAATTGCATGAGGCATAGCCCCAAACTAAACAATGATCTGGGCAAATGTGCCCTGTCATTGCTGACGAGCGGGGGGACGGCCACTCTCTGGGCACTAGGAGGAATGCGTGAGGGTTGCCTGTGCAGTGAATTTCCCACTTGGCTTTCTTTCCTGTGGTGCCTACATCTAGCCCAGTGATGCAAAGGTTGCTCTGCAGCCATGCAGAAGCACTGGTCCTCAGCAGAACGTGCGTCATCAGTGGTGGAGAGCAGTGTTTAGTGAGCTTTGTAAATGTTCACCCAACGGAAGCATTCAGGTGTGGCCTGGTAACAGAACTAACAGAAGACCCAAAATCCTCCTCATAAAGGTAAATTTTAATTAAATCCTGAAGGCAAACTACCATGGTCCCATCAACCATGCAAGGGTGCATCTTCCAAGCTCCCGGGTCCGTGCAGGAACGTGAGCCACACAGGGCAGAGGAGCTTCAGCAGAGAAGGAGGCGCATCCATGCAGCGAGCCAGGAGCATTTCTAAGTTGCAAGTGCCTGTAGCAGCGCAAGCCCACATCTGCCGGGCCCCAAGGGGTTTCTGCTCAAGCCACTGTAGCTGCCCATCTAACAGATTCGACCTAGAAAAAACGCCCAAGCAAGCACTCTGTGAGACAGGGCATGTCATGATCCCCCTGTTATGACTCTTCAGTCATTTGCTGTTATCTGTCTGGTTGCTGGAGAAGTCAGCGCATCTCAGGATCTCCTGGCCATGAACTCAGTGCTCTCGAAGTAGCTGATCTCCCCACTCCACTCTCCGTGCCAGGCCGCTGAAAGAAGAACCTGGTACAGGATTTGAATGCCGAATCTTCTCCTTGTGAAGTCTGGATTTCAGTTGAACTGTGACTGGATTTGTTCTGGGTCCACACTCGGGACTCAGAGGATTTTGAACTAGGTATTCCTTTGATTCTGGGACAAAGTCATCATGAATGGTATTTCCCAAAACCATCCCTGACTAACTTTGAACTTCGATGTTGGCCTAATTATTTGTTTTGACCAATAGTTATAATTCTTTGGTTAAAAAAAGAACTCCCACTGAAATTATTGCTCTATCTAATTGCTCTCCAGATAAGTCACATAGATGTTAAAATGTGTTGGTGAAGTAGAACATGCAGTGTTAGGCACAGATGTTGACCTAGGAATCAAATTACTTAGGAAAACTCTGAGTAACCAGGGGTAGGCCGACTTTTTTGGATGCAAGACTTCCCAGAGCCTTCAATGTCCTGATGGACATTGTAAAGCCTTAGGACAGGGATGCAGTGAGCAGTTTCCCAGAATCTACGGCCGCGGCAGAGCCAAGACTGGGAAACCATGAACTCCAAACAACCCACCATCGCTTCGGCTACAACCAGTGCTGAGCAAATGCCCACAATCTTCCCCGAGACTTGCCATGGGCGACAGGGACCCCTGGAATGGGTGGGATCTGCCTGTCCTTGCAGGCTCTCTCCCCTTCATCCCCTACCTGTGCTTCCTAGGCAGACCCTTGTCCAGTCCGTGTGCTCTCCCTGCCTCCGCAGACAGGCACGCTGGGGCATCCCGGGGCAGCTGCAGCCTATGACTGCAGGCCAGGGGCTGAGAACAGAAGTCTGTCCTCTCTCTCACCGCTCTGGGAGTCAGAAGCCCTAGTCCAGGCGTCTGCAGCCAGGCCCCTCTGGACAGACAACAGATGCCTGCCCACCAGGCTTCACTTCCAGGACCCCGAGGCTACAAGCTGGGGCTGGGGCTATGTCCCCCCAAAATCCATATCTTGAGATCTGGGTCCCTAGAGTGTTGGTATTGAGAAGTCAGGCTTTGGGAGGTGACAGGTCACTCAGGAATGGGACCAGTGCCATGTAAAAGAGACCCCGGGATGTTTATGTTTGGAACATAGGAGGACATGTAAGAACCAGGAAGCAGCGGAGAGTTTAGCCTCTTACATGCTGACAGGTTGGTCTGCACAGGTTCACGGATGCTGGGGGAGGACAGGAGACTCCTGGGTCAGAGACGAAGGACAGGTTCTTATTCGCACCAGTAGCAGTAGCAGAGTCTCAGCATTTTATACCAATTCCCCGATCCCTAATTGCCAAGCAGAGCCAGGTGAGACCTGCACACCATCACACAGCATGGGAGGAGCCTGAGCTCAGAGCACCCACGTCTTTTATAATGGGCAGCAAGAAGCCTGCCTGGCCTCAGGGGAAGACAGGATTTCTTTTCTTTTCTTTTCTTTTCTTTTCTTTTCTTTTCTTTTCTTTTCTTCTGCAGTACTAGAGATTGAACCCAGAGGCATTCTACCTCTGAGCTACACCCCCAGCCCTATTTTTTATTCTTTATTTTGAAACAGGGTCTCACTAAGTTGTGAAGGGCCTCACTAAGTAGCTGAGGCTGGCCGCGAACCCGGATCCTCCCGTCTCAGCTTCCCAAGTACTGGGACTACAAGCGTACTGGGATTTCTGTCTTCCAAGGCTGCCAGCAAGCCTGCCTGCTGCTCCTGAGAGAGACAGTATATCATCCTCCAAGGCCATTTGCTAGATAAACATTCTTGAAAAAAAATGGACTAGAGCCAAGGGTGCTCGGTGGCTCACTCATGACAAATCCTTGGAGAGTCATCTCCTACCAGGACATCAGCCGGACTCCAAACGTACCTCATCTTGTGGGGACATGCAACTCGCGTAAACATCCTAGTATCCAAATATTTCTAATATCCAAATATTTCAAATATCCAGGTATTTCTAATATCCTCAAATATTTCATTTTTTAACTCAACTCTGACTCTTATTAGCCGGGAAGACACAGGTCTTCTATCCAAATACCTGAACAAAGGCTGGGCCGGGCGGCTCTCCAGCTCACACGCCAGGCACCGTCTTCAGGCCCATTTTCTCCTTTTGATTTTCTGTCACGAAACATAACGTAGAAAATAAAACAAAACCAAAACAATGCAGTCACCTTAATATTGTGGCTAGATTGGCTAAAACTGATATAATAACAGCATTAAAGTATTTCTCACAATTGTCATTGCCTCCTTCACCTTCTCTGAATGACATTGATGGAAAATTCCTTTCAGATGGATGACTTTTTATGCTGAATCAATTTGGTTTGTAAGGAAAAGAAATGAAACCCGACAGCTGGATGGAGCGGGAAGCATTTCCAATAGTGTCACTGTTTAGAACATGGTTCTCCCTATCGCTCTCGTTCCTATTGTTAGGAAAAATCCCTGAGCAGAGACGAGTTCCTGGGGGGTTATGGCAACTGGGTAAGTCACGAGAAAACCCGCCTGATGTTTCAGCTGAATTCACAAGTCCTCTCCCCTCCCCAGTCCACCCTGGGAGGGGGCTGCTCAGATGCCAGGGCCCGTGGGCAGAGTGTACAGGATGAGCTGTCCTACCCACTGGGGGGAACCCGTGACTCCTTAGGAGCCGTCTGAAGAGTCGGGTGAGCAGCACAATGGTGGACATTTGCTTCCGAGTCCTCTTCAACCTGTGGTTCATGTTGTCACAGTCACCCGTCTACCCACAGTTGTGTTCTTCACAGTCCCCCAAACCAAGTGAAGTGATTCGCTGTCTGGCCCTCTGTATGGACACATGCAAGTGTATGTGATAAACATGCTCTTTCAGTTACCTTCTAAACAGCTCTGCTCACCAGCAGTGCGAGGCACAGATAAACACGGCCCGGCCCAACCCAGCCCAGCCCAGTGAGCCCGCCAGGCGTCTATGGAGTGCCAGCCCCTCTGCTGGGCTAGCGAGGGCCCCTAGCAACGAGGTCCCCTAGCAACGAGGTCCGGCACAGAGGCCTGGGTGCAGCAGGATTTGAACTGAGGCCCAGAAGCACAGATTTGCACTTCCTTCTTTCAGAACACAGGTGAAGAGGAAGACGTTATTCTATCAGAAAGCCGAGGCAGGGCTAAATGAGTGCTGTGTGCATGTATGCCTCTACCACCTTGAACTTCATCAAGATGTATGATTACAATGCACCAGTAAGTTTAAATAAATAAATAAGAAAGCCAAAATGGAAGAAACCATGAGCCAGCCAAATTAAAAGGCCAAATTAAAAGTCCTCAGCCAGGTGCTGGGGGCATACTCAGACAAGAAAGGCAGGCTCCCGGCCACAGTCTGGGAGGAAGGAGGAGCACGTGCAGCCATGGTGGATGCAGCCTGCGCGTGACCCCCAGGCTGGCGCCCTGGCTAAGCTGAGTTTCCTAAGCACACGGCTGCTCCTTCTTTGAGATTGCAGGCGTGATCGTAAACTGCTGGGGCTCCGAGGCCTGGAAGGAAGGAAAGTCCTGCAGAATCCTGGATGGGGTCCTGCCCAGGAGAAGGGCACTGGGGAAATGGATGAAATGTGGACTTGTTTACAATACTGTGATAATATGGAGGATATAGGAACTGTCTATACCAGCTCTACCATTGAGCCAAAACTGCTCTAAAATAATCTTTTATTTAAAAATAAATGACTTTTAAAAACCCAACTGAACAGAATAATGCCCTATGTTGTGGGCTTCTGAAAGCTGGTGGATCTCTTTCCAGAAATACAGAACCCACACACAGGAAGATTTGGGGGTTACTAACCTTGGATTACAAACCCTTCCTCATGTGAAGGGAGCCGAGAGGCAGTGGATGGCCTGATGAGATCAGCTGACTGCCCCTCGCTGCCCACAGGCCTGGGGTATGCTCTGCACCTCTTCTATGACCTGTTTGGTTGGTGTTTATAGAAATCTGTCTTGGGGCTGGGCATGGTGGCACACGCTTGTAATCCCAGTACTTGGGAGGCTGAGACAGGAAGATCCGGGTTCGCGGCCAGCCTCAGCTACTTAGTGAGACCCTCCACAACTTAGTGAGACCCTGTTTCAGAATAAAAAATAGGGTTGGGATGTAGCTCGGAGGTAGAATGCCCCTGGCTTCAATCCCCAGTACTGCAAAAAAAAAAAAAAAAAGAAGAAGAAGAAAGAAATCTGTCTTTGAGGACAGCACCAAAGGTATATATATCTACCTGAGTCACACAAAGGAGCCAGTTCAGCCTGAATATCATCCAAATTGGTTACTCAAAACCTCCTGGTGAAGCCGGGCATGGTGGCACACAGTTGTAATCCCAGTACTTGGGAGTCTGACACAGGAGGATCACAGGTTCACAGCCAGCCTCAGCAACTTAGTGAGGCCCTCTGCAATGTAGTGAGACCCTGTTTCCAAATTAAAAAAAAAAAAACATTTGACTAGGGTGTAGCTCAGAGGTAGAATGCCTCTGGGTTCAATCTCCAGTACCACCAAAAAAAATTTTTTTTAAATAAAAAAACTCTGGTGAAAAGTCATGGTTGAAATAGGAAGCAGGTGGTGGCTTCTGGCAGGAGGGGAGAGGAGGTGGGCATGGGGCTCCCTTCTGGAATGATGAACTAGTTAGACAGAGTTGTTCACATTAGTTAGTATGCCTGACTTTACTGTTTTGCGAATTTCACCTCCATAAAGAGGAAAGGAAAAAACTGGCTTCTTCCAGTTGGTTGTTCATCTCTACAGCTGATGTTGAATTAGAGGAGACCACCTCCATATTCCTTGTGGATGTCAAGCAGATCAAAACTGCAAAATCAAGCCGGGCGTGGTGGCGCACGCTTGTAACCCCAGTACTTGGGAGGCTGAGACCAGAGGATCCGGGTTCGCGGCCAGCCTCAGCTACTTAGTGAGGCCCTCCACAACTTACTGAGACCCTTTTTCAAAATAAAGAATAAAAAAATAGGGCTGGGGTGTAGCTCAGAGGTAGAATACCCCTGGGTTCCATCCCCAGTACCGTGAAAAAAAAAAGCTGCTAAATCGGTGACCTTAAACTAGGCCCCCCGGGAATGACTTCAGAGTATTCTGGTACCTATATAATATGAGTGTCTTCCTAATGCATATTCACCTTCTGCCATTTTTAATGGTACTTTAAATATTTATCTGCCGTAGCGTTTTTCTCCTTGGATGAAGTAACTCCTCTTTCTAGACGATGTGGTCAAGATATTTTAGTTCCCCTTACTTCTTGCAACCTACAAGTGCATCTAATAAAATTATATAAAACTATAACAACCTGAAGTTACACAGACACCATAATTTAATGACTACATCAGAGCATTGAAAAATACCTGGATATGTACATAACAATGCTTTAAATATACACACATAATACACTCATAAAGGTAGTATAAGCAGGATGTGTTTCATGAAACCGCGTGTGGTTCTGTACACACCAAATGTGAGCAACACATGAAGACGTGACAGAGCAAACCCTGCACTTTGTCCCTGCACAGCGGCTGACACGCCTTTTCCCTACCGGTTTATCCTCTACCTACAGACGCAGGAGGGTCAGCTAATTCCCTGGTGGCAGCCTTGACTGTGGCAAAGACACTGGTACAATGTTTAAGCGCATGCTGACAATCAGAAGGCTGGCGTGGACCCGCGGGCCTTCCGAGAGACACTTTTCCTTCCCTGGCAGAAAACAGAAGGTCGATATGAGTGCTGCCATCTTGTTTTACTCTGAGTGGAAGGGCTGTCGGGAGACATTAGAGAAAAACGCCTCCGGTCAACACCTCAACAGGGAAACCTCCCACAGGCAGGGCGCCATCCCCACCCTGCCCAGGTAGAGTTTGAAAGCACAGGTGTGCGTGACAGCGTTGGGGGCCACTTTCACATCTGCACAAACCCCCGACCATGGTGCTGCCCATGCGGTCCCTACTGTGTGCAGGGAGTCCGCTCAGCAGCCGGAGCAGTGCAGAGATGAGCACTCATGACTTAGCTAGGTTCCGCCAGTCCTGACGTCCCTGCCTTGCTTCTCTTGGCTTGTACATGTGACCACTGGTTCGCATTAGGCTCACACCCTGGGCCTGGAGACAGCCCGAGAGACGAGGCCTCACCAGGACTTTAAGGAGTCCACCCTGAGTCCTCGCTCGGAGTAGGGGAGACACCAGGGCTGGGATGTCTTCAGCCACACTCCCCCAAGTGAACAGAGCATTTGCTCTACAGCCTGCAGCCCGGCCTCTCACCTCCCTCCCCAGCTCCAGACCTGGCTGGGGTCCCCTCCTGTAGGGAATTCTTGAGCTGCCCACCTAATAGAAATCTGTGGCTGCTGGATAGATCTGGGGCCAGAGGGCAGATGCGCCTCCTCAGAACTTGTCCCTGCATTCCAGATGGAGTTGATGCCCAGGAAATCCATGACTGAGCTGATGCCACAACCTCATCTGAGTCCAAGGGCCACCTGATGTTGCACTCTTCAAATTACGAACACCGGGAGACAGTCAAGAAACACAACAATAGACAGGAAGGCCTGTGTGAGAATGGGCTGGTGCCAGGTCCGGCTGGGCAGGTCACATGCGCTCCAGGGTCTGGGGCAGCCCTCGGTGGACCTGCAGGATGACCCCGGGACCCTCGCAGCAGCATAGTTGATAGGAGTCCACGTGCCTGAGCCCTGTGGCACACCACATAGCTTATGCGAATGGTGAGAATTATGGGGGGGGCACCTGCTTGTGTGCCTGAAATTTGACTTCCGGGGAGTCAAGCCCAGTCACATGGGTGTTCCATGCTCTGTGATAGATCCCAGCAGAAACTCCAGACACTGTGGCCAGAGTGAACCTCCCTGGGGCCACACTTGGCCGGTGTTGCCCACATTGTGGAGAACTCGGCGCTGGCCACGCAGTCATGTGCAGAGGCCACTGGCCCCGCCGTGTTCCTGGCTCTGCCTGGTGTATCTTTGCACCCTCTCTCTGTAAACAGCCATGCTGCAGCCACCTGGCCTGCATCCCAGGAGCCCCAGCAGATCCTAGGACCTGAGGGTGGCTTGTGGATTCAGGCACAATGGTCAAAGTGCCTTTCTCTCCCATCCCAACCCTGGGAAGGTGGGCATGCTCCAGTTGGGTGCTCAGGAGGCAGAGCGGAGACACAGCACGCAAGGCAAAGCCTCGGGACCCAAGACCTAAGCTGGAGACAGCCTCATGTTCTCTTCAGCCTTCATCTGACTAGGTCACTCATGGGGGACTGCCATCTGTGAGGCTCAGTCCTCTGGCTCATGTGTCGACCTCACCCAGTCACACCCTCACAGGCACACCGGGGCAACATCTGACCAACAACCAGGCCCCCTGTGGCCCCGTCCAGTGAACACAACAATCAACCTCAGCAGCCCCTCAGGACCACACACTGAGTCTTGTGAGTACACATCTGCTGGCTGATGAGAGGAAGGCCAGGGGCTCTCCTTTGGGCCCCTTGCTGCCACTTGCTCTTCCAGACTGGCCCTTCCTCCCTCCCCCTGCTCGTCCAGGTCACACTGAGCTGCTGCCCGCGCCCTCACAAGTCAGGGTAGCACCGTGGGACAGGATTTCCTTTGGTCAAAAGTGACCCCCTTCCTCTCTCTTCCTCCATGTCATCTTTCTGTGACCTGGCCACAGTCTTTTGCAGCCCCTCCCTGCAACAGCCTTCTCTAAACATCCCCAGGGGCCTGGGAGATGGAGCAGGGTCTACCCAGAACACCATGGCCGGGACCGGGTCCCAGCCATGTCCACAAGCTCAGGCAGAATCTCCTCTTGTTGTGAGCGGTTGTGGACCCAGGTGCTTAGGCATGCACAGTCGAGGAGGGAGTGAGCAAAGGGGCCACACCCCAGAGGGTGACCTGGGGAGCCAGAGACTGTCCCTCTTGTTGCCCTCAGTGGACAGTTCTCAGGTGCCCTTCCCAAGGCTTCTCAGAGGCCCCCATGGGACAAATCCCATCGGCCACGCGCTGGCTAGCAGGTGCAGGTGCCACCACCTGTGTCCCTGTGCTGCCGTTCCCCCATCCCCCATTGTTCCCCGGGATCTCTTCCCCAAGAAGATCACCTGCATGGGAACCCTTGTTGCAGACGCGGGTTGGGGACTCCAAGCTAAGACCAAAAGTAGGTACAAACACCAGAACACCCAGAGCATACAGGACAACCATGTGCCTGTAAGTCTCCAGAGACAAACTCCAGGATGTGGTCGTCAAGTATGCGTTTGGAGTTCATCTAGAATAGTCTAAATATCACCAAACAGTTTACTAAGAAGAACCTCAAGCAAGCTTAAAGTTACAAAAGATACCCAGTACTTGGGAGGCTGAGACAGAAGGATCACAGGTTCAAGGACGGCCTCAGCAATGTAGCAAGACTCTCAGTAACTTAGTGAGACCCTGTTTCAAAATAAAAAACAAAAAGGGGTGGGGGTGTAGCTCAGAGGTAGAACACCCTCGGGTTCAATCCCCAGTATCAGAGAGAGAGAGAGAGAGAGAGAGAGAGGAAAGAAAAAGAAAATCACAGAAGGTATAAAGAGCCATTAGCTTAAACCCATTCCCTTTATGACCAAAGACAGCAGCAAAAGAAAATGTGATGTGGGAGGCACACAAACACTGGATTCCCAGTGTTTGGAATCAGGCTAGGAAAGAGAGAGAGTAGCATTCCCATTACAAACCTTAGTGTGGCTCGTGTCTCTTGACAGGGAGCTCAGATCTATAAAATAAATGATTATACTAATTTCTCACCAAAACCTACTGGGGTTATTGATACAAATCAAATCATCCTGCACAATTTTGGTATTTTCCCAGAAAAGTTCTGCTAAAAATAAGCCAGCTGCCTGTCTTTCCCTTGGTACTAGGTTATTGTTTTCAGAATTGTCACTATGAAAAGTAAAATACTTACAGCCTCGAGAGCTGCTTTTAATTAAATCGCCAAGTTTCCCATTGGGGGTTATCTGCACTCGTGCTGTCTCTTTTTTATGTGAAATGAGCATTGTTCAGTGGGAACGCTGTGAAGTCTGGTACTGTACGAGCTGCCGCCTGCACGGGAGTGGTCGCCTGAGCCACTGCACGTCTCTGCTGCAGCCGACTGTGCCGGGAGAGGCCAGCCGAGCCGGCAGCCAGGCAAAGAGGAGCTGCCGGGATAACAGTGACTCGATGCCTAGGATTTACATGGCGCAGCTTTGTCACGAGACCAGAAGCCAGAGTGCTGAGCCTTCCCTAGTGTAGGTCTACAATCTAGTGTCTGCAAGAACTTTGAAATGCTTTGAAAACCAAGAGTGGTTATATGAGTAATGGGATGATAAACCTGACCAGAATGAAAGTGAGATTATATATGGGATATATTTGTATGTCCTATATATATTCTATACATACACACATAGATGCACCCACACCCATATAATATCCTGTTTGTATACATACACATATACATGTGTATCACATATATACATATATACACAATTCTATATTCTCTCTATACACAACACTTGTAAATAAATATCACATATGCACAATATTTATAAATACATATGTAGACAAGTACATTTAAACACACAATATACATAATACACATATAACATGCATATATAAACATGTACATGTGTAACACATATATGCACACACATACTTATATGTGCACATAGGCATGTATACATTGACACATACACACATGTATGCACATGTACACACATATGTATAGACACATACTTCTCTCTACATGGTGAACACGAGCTCTTGCTGGTGGTGGATGTTCATGTTTTCCTGCAGAAGCGCGTGGCCGGCTTGCCGTGGGACACTTCCCTAGAACCATTGTGGTGTTATGTACTGCATGTCATGTGCACTTCCAAAGCCAAAATATACTGAATCTCTTTCTTTTCTTTTTTTTATTTTTATTTTTATTTATTTATTTATTTATTTATTTATTTATTTATTTGCGGTACCAGGGATTGAATGCAGGGGCGTTCTACCTCCGCGCTACACCCCCGGCCCTATTTTTTTATGCTTTATTTTTGAAACCGGGTCTCACGAAGTTGCGGAGGGCCTCCCTAGGTAGAGAGAGAGAAAGAGAGACAGAGAGAGAGAGACTAAATCTCTTTCTTTTCTTTTCTTTTCTTTTTTTTTTTTGTGGTGCTGGGGATTGAAGCCAGGGGCATTCTACCTCTGAGCTACACCTCCAGACCTATTTTATTTGGAAACAGGGTCTTGCTAAGTTGCTGAAGCTGGCCTTGAACCTGCAATCCTCCTATCTCAGCCTCCCAAGTACTGGGATTACATGCCTGCGCCGCCACACCCGGCTATACTGAACTTCAAAGTGGAAGATCTCAATAAATGGAAGCATATTCCATGCATGTGGATTGTAAAGATGTCAGTTCTTCCAAAAGTGACAGATTCAATGCAATTCCAATCAAAATCCAGTACGCTATTTTATATGTCAGCAAGCAGGTTCTAAAATGTACATGGAAATGCAGAGTCCCAAGAGAATCCTGAAGGACAGAGGCAGCGACTGTTACTGAACATCAAGGCATATGATGAGGCTCGACTGGCTGGGACAGTAAGCCACAGACAACAGACCAACGGAACAGGATGGAAAGTCCACAAACACACGGACCCGTGTGGACACTTGACCTCCGACAAAGCAACACTGCTGAGCGGCGAGACGAGGGTCCTTCTGACAGCCAGTGCTGGCTCCCTGGACAGCCACATGATGGAACCAGGAAGAGGAAACCTAGCAGGACAGAAAAGGATAACCAGCCAAGCACCCCAGAACGCTGTCCCACCCACCATGCCAGCAGCCACCCTCTTGAGGCTCTAATGAGGCACCCCAACATTCCCGCAGTGTGCCTCAAAGAAGGACGTGCAGAGCCAGGACCTTCCTTCCTGCCAGCCAGTGACAAGGACCCACACACTGTGGTGTCAGCAGAGCGCATGTGGAGAGCCCGACGACGCCCTACCTATGGGCAGCAAGGTCCCTTGTGCTCCGTGCAAGGTGCCGGAGGCGGCTCTGTGGAGTCAGGGCTTTGTCATCTCCCAGTGGTAACATGGGCCCCCCACGCTGTCCCCAGTAACAGTGGCACCCCAGCCCACTGCAGGCATTAGCAGAGGCCACGTGGAGAACCTGGGCAGCCACCTCCACTTCTGCTGCTGTCCTTTGAAGTGACAGGAAGTGTCAGATCCCAGAGTTGCTGGTTACACAAGAACCAGCAAGATCTGCATGTGACAAAGAGGACAATCCATACAGCCAACCCCAAGATGACACAAACACCCGACAAGGACTTTAAAGCATTCATGATAAACATGCTTCAACGAGCAATTACAAATACATTTGAACCAAATGGAAAATCGGAGCCTCAGAGAAGGAATAGACAATAAAAAGAAGAGCCAAATGGAAATCTTAGAGTTGAAAAATACAAATATCAAATAAAAAACTCAGTCAACGGCCTCAATGCAGAATGAAAGGGACAGAAGAGAGAATCAGCAAACTGGGATATAGAACAAAAGAAATCTCCCATTATCTAGAAAAGGGAACAACCCATTTGTTAACTTTTAGGGAGCTTTACACTAAATATGGTTTCTCACAAGGTTTACATTTATATTTTTAACTAGGAAATTAAAAAGAAAAATCTCCCCTTAATATAATTTCATTAAAAACATTTTTCTACTGACTTTTTTCTTTTCTTTCTTTTTTTATTATTTATTTATTCATTGATTTTTGGTACTGGGGATTGAACCTAGGAGCATTCTACCACTGAGCTACACACCCAGCCCTATTTTATTTTTATTTTTAAATTTTGAAATAGGGTCTCACTAAGTTGCAGAGGGCCCCACTAAATTGCTGAGGCTGGTTGCCAACCTGTGATCCTCCTGTCTCAGCCTCCCAAGTATTGTGATTACAGGTATGCACCACCACACCTGGCTTCTTTTTTTTTTTTCTTTTTGTACTGTGAATGTGAATCGAACCCAGGAGTATTCTATGTCTAAGTTATACCCCCAGAAGCCCCTCCCCCCTTTTTTAACCAGGGTCTTGTTAAGTTGCTGAGGCTGGCCTCAAACCTGTGATACTCCTGTATCAGCCTCCCAAGTACTGGGATTACAAGTGTGCACCACCATGTCTGGCTCCTACTGATATAATTTGGTATTATTTCTATTCGTTGTAGAAAATGTCGCAAATACAAATAAATAGAGCAAGGGTGAAATCACCCCAGATCCCACTACTGTTGAATTTTCCTTCCCGACATGTCTGTGTCTTTCCTTGCTGCACCCCCCCCCATATATCTATACATTCCACGTGTATGAGCAGATCTCTGGGAGAAGCAATCAGGATGGTCTCTTGAGGGGCCTGTGGCTTTGCATCTTGTTTCGTGGCTCCAGGTTTCGAAGTTCACAGTTGCCGCATGGCTGTTTGCACTAATTGCTTCCGTGGCATCTCTTTGACCTGGGTGATGGACAGTAAGATGCTTCCCTGGTGCTGCGACCACCCCACAAAAATCTAGCTATGGTGTTTATCTTTGGCCTCAGAGTGAAGAGACTCTGCCATGGGGTTAAAATATGCTTGTGTGACTCCCACAGCTGGACAAAAAGTATAATAACAAAGTACCGTGATCTGACAGGTTTCTTCAAATAGCCCTGTAATGCTCCTACTCTTTGAGAACAAAATATTGAAGCCCAAATATGCAACATGAACCCAAGAAAACTGCAGCCGTGTCTGCAGGTGCTGTGTCAATACTAGCGACCATATGTCAAAACGTATGCATTTTGCATTTTGCATTTTGATTTCGGGGGAGCCAGTTTTGAAATCGCACAGACTCTTAGGACAAAAGTGAAGAGGCCAGCTTCCCTGGTATCTGTAGTTTATTTTGTTTGATCTGTTGATGCCATGTTTTCTTGTCTCTTGGGGAGGAGGAGTTGTTAACACATGGCTTTTTTTTTTTTTTGCGTTGCATGGAAATGACTCAGGTGCTGGTCTGCACCACACAGCTCTCCAGCTGCAGCTGGGGACAGGTTGACACTTCACCCAGGACTGCAAAGCGCCCGGGAAGGGCCCAGGCTGTGAGCTAGAGCCGCTCTTCTGGTCCACACCGCCTCTGCTTAATGGAGCGATCGCTTATACGTCTCAGTGGACAGAATCAAAGGGTGATCTGAATTTATTCCAGGCAATTTCTCCTTTTGTTTTTCTTAATTCATGAGTATTAATATTCTTTAATGAGGATTTTTTATTTTGAGTTTTTTTGTTTGTTTGTTTGTTAGGAGGGAGCCTCCTTCCCTCCTTTCTAGGAGTGCAGAGCATTAGTGAACAGCTCAAAGTAATGAAATATGCACAAAGTGTATTAGCAACTTTTTATAAAGGAAGAGGAGGAGCAGGCTGGGTGTGTACTCTAATGACAGTGGATATTGCTGTAATTCTAAGGTTCTGGTGGTTCATCAGCAGAGTCCAGTGATTATAGCGTCAGTTTGATGCCCCGTCTTGCCGTCTATTGTCTCCTGTGAGGCAGACTTGATGTGTGACATGACTCTTAGCAACTCCAGCGTCTCTACTGAGGGCAGAAGGAGGGGAGAAGGCTCCAAGGAGAGGCGGCAGGATTCGTGTCCTGTGTCTGCGAATGAGTCAGCATCGGGCTATATGCTTTATGTGCATTATCTTATTTAATTTTCACATAAATCTTTTGAAGTCTCTGCTCTTATTATCCTCACTCCTTGGAAAAGGAAACTGGTACTGAGCTTTAAAACTTGCTCCAAAAGCCGGGCGTGGTGGCACACGTTTGTAATCCCAGTACTTTGGGAGGCGGAGACCAGAGGATCCGGGTTCGCAGCCAGCCTCAGCTCTCTCTCTCTCTCTCTCTCTCTCTCTCTCTCTCTCTCTCCTTAGTGATGCCTCCGCAACTTCATGAGACCCGGTTTCAAAATAAAGTATAAAAAATAGGGCCAGGGGTGTAGCGCGGAGGTAGAACACCCCTGCGTTCAATCCCCGGTACCACACACACACAAAAAAAGATAAAACTTGCTCCAAGAAAGGCGTGGTGGTGCAGGCCTGTAATCCCAGTACTTGGGAGACTGACACAGGAGGATCACGGGTTTGAGGACAGCCTCAGCAACTTAGTAAGACCCTCAGCAATTTAGTGAGACCCTGTTTCAAAATAAAAAATAAAACGGCCGGGAGTGGTGGCACACGCTTGTAATCCCAGTACTTGGGAGGCTGAACAGGAGGATCGCAGGTTCGAGGACAGCCTCAGCTACTTAGTGAGGCCCTCCACAACTTAGCGAGACCCTGTTTCAAAATAAAGAATAAAAAATAGGGCTGGGAGTGTAGCTTGGAGGTAGAATGCCCTGGGTTCAATTTCTAGTAACGCAAATAAATAAATAAATAAATAAATAAAAAGGGCTGGGTGTAGCTTGGAAGTAGACTGCCCTTGGGTTCAATCCCCAGTACCAAAATAAAAAACAAAACAAAACCTGTTCCCAGTCACATAACTGGCAAGAGGGACGGAGAAGAGTAAAGCCCAGGTGTCTCACTCCAGAGCATTAACAGTTACATGCTGACCTATATTTGCTTCCAAAATTTAATATTGGTATCACCGCTCCTATCTGAAAATAAGTTTTCATACTGTAATGGGTATTAAGTTTCTACGGGGAAAAATTTTGTTAACAATTTGCAGAAGAGTGAAGTTATTAATAAAAATACCAAATGTGAGAAACAATACTGGCCCTGTGTAGGCCTTCACCAGGCAAGCCTGGAATGGTTGAAGAGTTAAAGTTACCGGAGCTTCCTCAAAGAGGCAGGAACAGGCTCACCACGGCTGCTCTGCGCCTCCCTCCATTGGGGCAGTGGGCTGGGTGGAGCAGATCCTGAGGCCCTTGCTTGACCTCGGAAAGCCTTGGTGTCCAGGTTGGTGAACGCCAAGTGCATTGCCAGAGAAATGATGAAATTCGTCCATAGAGACCATGGTCCCGCTTGCCGCACAGTACGGGTGTCGCGCCGGGCCTCTTGAGGTGCATGATCTTGGGTTGCTAATTCTAAGACCTGTTCTACTTTCCACAAGTGTGTCTTTCATATCTGAAAACTCTTAAGTCATAACAACGTGCTATTTTTGGACTCTCTGACCCCCTTCAACAGGGTTAGGCATTTAGTTTATGCTCTGTCACTATTAAAATCAGAAATGCCCCAACTCTAATATAGGAACACATAGTACAAACTAACAGAAGAAACGAACAGGGGAAGACGTTGGCTCCCAGCGTATAACTGTGTATAACTCAGCACACGGAAGGCGAGGGGCCCAACCTGCATTGCTGCACTTGGCCAACCGTCCTGCTGCAGACGATAGGGGGGAAGAGGGAAGGTCTAAGGATTCCACTCAACAGACAGTGCTCAGGCACTTCTTCGGGGCAGGACTGCTTGGGGGTCACTAGAGAGTGCAAAGGATTAAAACACAGCTGCTCCCTGCAAGGAACCAACAAGCCGGCTGAGCAATCAGGGAACCGCGCGTGCGGCCATCTTACGCCAGCAGGCCCACGACTGCCACAGAGCGCCCAGAGGAGGACATGTCACTGTGAGTGTCCGGTCGTGAGGGTGACGATCTTTGAGGGGGACCTGAACTACGATCGCAGCCATGGAGAGAGAGGGAGTGCACTAGCAGCGGATGACCTAGAAGCCGAGGGCTCCCCGGGTGCCCTCGGCCCCTGACCACTGCTGATCTACCTCCTGGCTCCTCCATTGTTGTGTGTATGTTCTGACATTTCATGTAAATGAGCAACTTCACCCAGGAAAGAAGAGTTCTGAGAAGGCTTCCTGAAGGAGGCAAGGCCTGAAGGGCAGAGGGGCATGTCTAGACCTATGAGCCTGGCTGGCGTGGGGGCTCCCCGTGCTCCCTAGCACTCTGCAGTCCTCTGAGGAGGATGGGGACGAAGGGGAGGAGAGGCATCGTGCTGTCTGCAGCCACTGGTTCTCTAGGAGGTGAACTTCCTGCAGCTCCCTGCGCACAGTGGGGTCATCAGAAGGACTATATTGGGAGTGCCATGCTCAGATCTCCCCTTTAGAGAGACCACCCTGATGGGCAGATGGTATTGAAGGGCCTCACAGGTAGACAGAGGATGCAGTGAGTCCAAGGCTCACTAGCTCACCAGTGACTTTTGGGCCCAGCGAGTCCAGAGGCCAGACAAGCTGGCCCAGCCACCATTAGCGTGACTACGGCCTCCTACCTTCAGTCACTGTGGGTTCCGCTCAAAGCCTGAATAGGAAAGGAGAGCAGGTTCTCAGGGTACAGTCGGGAATATTTACAACTAGCTAGCTGAAGGTAGAAAGCGAGACAACAGGATGATGCTCTGACACATAACACCAGCAGCACCTGCGTGTAGCCTCGCCTTCCTGATTCCATTTATATTGTAGAAGCCAGCACCATCTGGAATAAGTAAACATTACATTTTCTGTTAGGAAATATCTAAAACCAACATACCAAACCTTTTAGTTTTAAAAAAAATTAAAGTGGTAGAAACTTTCTTTTTTTGCATTCGGACATGAAGGAAACTATTAATGCATTTGTACATTCTTTGGTACAGTTAATTTGAAAATTGAATTTTGCCCCAGATACACTTGCTCAGCTATAAACAAACAAACCATCCTGGAGATTAGATCAAATACTAAACGTATTGCCTGTGTTCTAAAGTAAATAATGACATCAGATGTTAGACGAAAGAAAAAAGTTTTACAACTTTATTGAGATATAAATTATACACCATAGAAGTCACCCATTCAAAGAGTACAATTCCATGGCTGTACTATATTTACAGAATCATGCAGTCGTCAGTCAGCACAATATAATTTTAGAACATTTTCTTTACCCCAAAATGAAACTTCATCTCCGTTAGCAATCATTCCCAACCTCCATTCTACCTGCAGCAGATACTATCTCCATAGAGTTCCTGACTCTGGATATTTCACCTAAATGGAATGATAGAACATGTTTTCTAAGAGGGATTGTTATATATATTCATAATAAATGTTTTAGACTGTAACTTAAGCTGTTGTTCCTACTGGGATGCAATGGGGAGAAGGCTGCTACCTACACTAGCATCTGGCATTGCAGTTCTTATGTGATGCCGAGCGGAGACCCTGGCTGCTCTGCCCAGCCCTGAGCCGTGCAGGTCCACTGCGCGTGTTAGAATCGCATTAACCTCTGTTGGTTCAACAGTCACATGCTACTTGACACATCCTAAGTGCCTATTTTGTAAAGATTGGCCGTTATCTTGATTTAAAGTACATTTACACACACACACACACACACACACACACACACACACACCCCACACACTAAGTTCAAACTGTCTACATGCTTATAGAACAAAGTGCAGAAAAGGTCTTAAAGATTTAAAAAATAATTAAGACCATGAAAAGGAGCCAAAAGGGCAACTGACAAAATAAGGCAGGTTAAAATGTTATCTTTGCTGAACATTTATCTTTGGTCATGATAACTCATCAGTAATATTCAAACACATGCAAATGCATTCCATAAAATGTGTGGAATAAAATTTTTGAATAAACTTTATGTGGAAAACTACATTTCTTTCCATTAGGAATTTCCAAGCCCTGTAAGAGGAATAAAAATGTCTATGATCCTACTCTTATTGTAAAAAGTTCCCCCATGTTTAGAAAAAGAAGATCCTACAAAGATGCTTACGAAGGAAATTTGGGTTGTTTTCATTTCCTTTTTTTTTTTTTTCTGGCACTGAAGATTGAACCCAGGGGCATTCTACCTCCGAGCTACACCTCTAGCCCTATTTTATTTTTTATTTTGAAACAGGGTCTCACTAAGTTGCTGAGAGCCTTGGTAAGTTGCTGAGGCTGGCTTCGAACCTGCGGTCCTCCTGTCTTAGCCTCCCAAATACTAGACATATTACTGCTTTCTTAAAGTTAAAAAGTTCTACAGTGCACATTCTTCTATGTGCATTCTTCTCTTTTTCTTTTTTTGCGGTACTGGGGATTGAACCCAGGGGCATTCTACCTCCGAGCTACACCCCCAGCCCTATTTTATTTTTTATTCTTTATTTTGAAACAGGGTCTCACTAAGTTGCTGAGACTGGCCGCAAACCTGCAATCCTCCTGTCTCAGCCTCCCAAATACTGGGATTACAGCCGTGCGCCACCACGCCCAGCCTTTTTTTTTTTTAAGAGAAACTCTTAACACATGCCTTTTTTGTCTTTCCTCACATTCTGTTCTTTCTTCTCACTGGGAATGTATGGTGTATGGTTTTAAGAGGTGAATTTGTCATTCCACATCATGGTTTGGACCTAAAATGTCTCCAAACTCTTCCGTGTTAACCAACAGAGTCATGTTCGGAGGAGGCGCACAGTTGGAGATGAATCCCTGGGGGCATGACCAGGGCCAGTGTCTTTTCTGGGGAAGCCTGCTGCCATGAGCTGAGGATGGCTGCTCCTTTGCCGCCATGCCATGAGCTCTGCAGCTGCGACCTGGCCAACATCCCTGAAATCTCCAGAACCGTGAGCGGTTGTATGTGTCGGGTGTTTGGGTCGCAGTGGTGAAAATGCTGACCACGATATGCTAGTGACACGTTTTCTAAAGCTTTCACGATTAAATTCTAAACATTGCTGAGGGTAAGGTTTTGAAGTCAACTTCCTGCCTTCCAGTTGAAGCAGGAAACAGCTCACCCAACTGAGGCCTTTCATGGTGCCCCGGGCAGGACGCAGCGAAGGGCAGGGGTGCCTCTGCTCAGGCTTAGCGGATCCCTCACCACCACAGGGAGTGATGGCCAGGTTGTGGCCCAGTGCACACTTGAACCATGCTGCCAACTGGTAGGCACAAAAGGTTGGCTTTTAGTCTAGAAAATAGTTGTGGACACAGGTAATGAGGACCTTTGCTTCTCTCCCCAGTCCTTTTAGTCTCCACTTAAACTAAGATTTTCACAATATGAAATTTTCATGGAAACTGCCTTCAGCATAATAGGTACAAGTAATTTATCTGATAAAAGAATGTCAACAGCAAGTACAGTATAATTTGTGTGGTGACAAATTGTACCTGTCCTTCCCAGGAAGAAAGGACACTGCTGTGCGTGGAATGGATTGGGGTAGGGTCAAGGATAAGCACTTGTGTTTCATAGGCAGCTCCCAGAAACATCACTCTGTCCTTTCAGAAGGGAGACGCAAATTATACCTAATAAAGTTATTATAAATAATTGCTGCCTCTCCTCTCCTGCATATTCTGTGAGTTTGGAATAGGAGGAGAGGCAGTTATGAATGAGACACCTATAAATTATGAATTAGGAGACGTCTAATAGAGCGCTCCTAATTTTCACTCAAGTCAGAGAAGTATTTTCAAAGATGAATCGTATCAGTTATGAGATGCGAGGTCAAGTCAACTCAGAGCGGGAACCAGCAGGGGTGAGAAATGCCACTTCCAGCGTGTCCTGGAGACCCCACCCTGCACCTGCGGAGGCATGTGGGGTGGCGCAGGAGAGGCAAGTGAGGAGGTGTTCGTTTTTCACAGGATGATGGCTGAACAGAGAGGAGACAGAGATGTCATGGGGGAAAGCAGTTGCCCACAATAGAACAGGTAGGATCACTCAGTGAGGTGGGAGGATCATACATTCCAACGTGACCCCTCCAGAGTCCTAATGCTGATCGGCCCTGAGGCATGTGGTGGATGCATGCTAATAGGGATGAACATGCACACAGCTCTACTGGGCAAGGGGAACCAGACGGCAGGGAGTGGCAAAGGGCCTGCTGCCTGCGGATATGTTTGTGGCACTATGAGAGGGAAGAGGGCGGGTGCCCGGCAGCCTTCTCCCAGCAATGGTGCCGGCCCATCCTGAAGCAGGTGGTCCGATGCTCTGCATAAGGCTGGCTGTGAGAATGTGGAGCACTGTTTTAAATGTCTCCACTCAGCTCTCGTGTTTCTGGTGGGCAGGCAGCAGACCCAGGTGAGAGGCAGGGCCAGGACAGGGCCAGGTCACAGGCACCGGAGGTGAGCCTGGGTTGTCATTAGCTGAGGGAGTGAGACTTGGGGACAGAGCAAGGCGGACCAGCTGAGAGTTGGTGCAGAGAAGGGACTGGGCAGCAGGACTGGAGGGGCGCAGGTCATTTGCACTCACCCACTCAGGTCCCTGCAACGGGCTGCCTGACAGATGGGATGCACAGACCCCTAGTAACTGGACCATAGCCAGTTAGGTTGTGAGTTGGACTCAAATCCAGAGGTTGAAAGCAGCTCTAGAAATGGTGGTCTAGAAACAGGTGGGGTTCAAGGGGCTGATTTTGCCCAATGGAACAGAGCTTCAGTCTTGCAAGATGAAGAAGTCGTAGAGGTCTGCTACACAACAATAGGCTGCAGTCACCAGGCCTGCACTGAACATTTCGAGTGGCGAGGAGGGAAAATCGCGTGCCATGTGTTTTTGACACTCACACTCACATACTCACAGAGGTGGACGCAGATCCAAGCCCAGCCCACGTCCGTGGTTCCAGCTGCAGTTCAGCTTCTGCCCACGGGCGCCCTGGGCCTCTGCTGCCATCTCAGAGTGAGATTTCTTAGACCCATACAGGCTAGAACCTGACCTCTTCCAATTTTGTCACTTTTTTATAAAAGCATGATCAACTTTTGTTGAAAATCACATAGAAATTGCCTACTAAGTCACATAGAAATTGCCTACTAAGTACCATATAGCAAGACTGTCATCGCAGATGTCTACTGAAGTGAAACTAAAGAAGGATGCCTGGGACAGAGTCTCCAGGGGCAGTGTCTTGCATTGGACCTGCAGATGTGTCTGTC
Organism: Glis glis; assembly: GCA_004027185.1. NCBI lineage: Eukaryota > Metazoa > Chordata > Mammalia > Rodentia > Gliridae > Glis > Glis glis. The sequence goes on along the minus strand of PVJS01011395.1, from coordinate 21,488 downwards.
TGGCCTGTCTATTCTCTCTGATTACAGGAGAGGCCCTCTGTCATCCCCTCAGTGCAAAACACCCAGAAGACACAAATGTACCCAAAACTCTTAGGAGGTGTTGCATGTCACAAGACAAGGGGTGGCACAGGAGCAGAAGAGGCCCCGGAGCCGGCAGGCGCACGCTGGAGTACAGGTTGCTTGTCAGGGCTCATCTGCTGCTGTGACAGCGAAGAGGACAGTGTAAAAGGCTGGAGGGGGGTTCACCGCCGGGGCAGGGAGCCCCGCTTCAGGGGGTCCTGCTGCCTGGCACAGTTTTCATGGGCTCCCAGCAGGAAGACACAGAGCACTAAGGCAGCAGTGGGGACCCGGGGCCTGGGATGGCCACATGGTTTGCGTCCGCCGCTGCTGAAGTTTGGTGGCACCCGGTGGCTAAGGCCTTCCTCTTCTCCACAGTCATGGGGCCATCTGCTTCACTCCCCTTGGTTTTCTTGACTGCTTCAAGGAATGCCTTGGAAGGGGCTCTGCCTCCCAGGCTGGCCAGCCCTAGTGGTCTTGGTCACTGACTTTGGAACAGAGCCAGTCTACATCCCAGAGGTGCTAAAGAGACCCAGGCACCCCAGAGGTTCACATGCAAATCCACGGTCTTCCCCGCCCATCCGAGATATGGTTCTCTGAGTGTGCGGGATGGCAGGGTACACATTATGTTGGCCTTGGCAGGAGTCTCCTGGAGAGGAGGGATGGGGCACAGCTCCTCCAGATTCCAGAGAGAGCCTTGCTCTGCCTAGTGTCCTATTTTACACAGCCCCCGCGTCTTGGACACCTACCCGGAAGACATGGCGATGTCAGCGTCTGGACCACAGTCTGTCCAGCTCTGTTTGGACCAGGGGAGTCAATCAGCCACGATGCTCTGCCACGGCAGAGGCCAAAGTCCTCGCTTGCTGTCCCTCTGCTCTCTTCAAAATGTAGCAGGATCCAGTGAGGGTCAGGTTGTGGGCCACATCACAGGCTCCATGCTGGACTGCCAAGGTCCCTAAAAACCAGGCCTTTCTCTCTGGGCAGAGCTCATGGTGACAGTTTCCTTCCCTTTTGAGCCCTGCAGGCCCCTCAGTCTGTGATTCCATGGCAGCCTTAGTGCGTGTTAGAGTTAGATATAAAACATCCCCTAAAGAGTTCACCCAGGCCAGTAGGGTGTGGCTGGAGGTGGGTCCCTGGGGGTGTGGCCTTGGGGATTATATAAATGGTTCCTCCTCCCACACTCACTCTCTTGCTTCCAGCCTCCATGATGTGAGAAGCACAGCCCATGTGCGCGCACGCTCTCTCTCCACTTCCCCAAGTCATGCCCTGAGATCTGCAGTCCCCTCGACCAGCTTCACATGGACTGAACCCCAAATCGTAAGAAAATAAATCTTCTTTCTTCTAAATTACATGGTTATTTGTTTATTTTTATTTGCAGTACTGGGGATTGAACCCAGGGGCATTCTACCTCTGAGCTATACCCTAGCCCTATTTATTTTTATTTTGAAACAGGGTCTTAATAGGTTGATAAGAGTCTCACTATTTGCTGAGGCTGTCCTCAAACCTGCAATCCTCCTGTCTCAGCCTCCCAAGTACTGTTATTACAGGTGTGCACGACCATGCCAGGCTGCCATGTTTAATTTTTTGAGGAAATGTCAGACTGTTTTCCATAGTGGCTGTAAGGTTTACTCAGTTCTCTTATAAACAGACTTCTTGTGTCTACTCTATAGGAATTGTGGAAATGGTCAGGCAAGTCTAAATTCCACTGGAGTAATGTCACAATATCAGTACACATTCGTGGTGTCCAACAAGTCCTGTGTTTTTATTTCTTTTATTTTTATTTCTCAAGCACTGTGTTTGCATTTTTTATTTCACACCACATGGGACTTTGCACATAATCCCAGCTCAAAATATCCATTTGATTGGCTCGTTCTGAATGGTCAAGGATGTTGCTCACTTGCTTGTCTTTGACCCAAGCTGCTGAGACACACATGAGTTGTCTGGAGGAAGGTGGTCATGTCTGCTTGAAGATAGCATGTTGGGCACCTCAGCCTCCATCCATCCACAAACCCAACTTAAAGGAGTGTAAAGGGATTGGTCGAGGGGCACAGATCTGCCAGGGAGAGGAGAGTGGACGAGGACAAGCAGCACCAACATTTTGAAAGATGCAGAGAGAGCAGGTCATGATGGAGATGACTCAGCAGTACTGGGTTCGAAGCCCGCGGTGAGGACAGCCAAGAGCAACCTGATGCAGACCACAGAACTCCAGGAGGTAGGAGTCACAGGCACTAGGCACCCTCCGAAATGGGGATGAAAATTCTACCCATTTTCTCAAGCCAACTCCTCTAAGTGAGGGGACAGGTTAGTCCCAGTGTAAGACTCCAGAGCTTTCTTGGGTTCAATCCCCAGTACCTCCAAGAAAAATAGTAGTTGACCGTTAAGGTCTTCTCAGCTTTGCACCTGAATCTGTTATCCAACTGAAGACTGGCAGGATTCCCAGTGTATCCATGCCACACGCTCCAGGGCACTGGAGGTCTGTTGAGTCACATGGCCCGAATGGCACAAGTGCTGGCCCTGCAGGCTGGACTCCTTCAGTGCTTCTGGCTGTCATGCAACATGATTAGCTTGTTAGATGATTTGGAAAATGGGGAGAGGGGCAAACACGAATGGAGGGCACGAGGCCTCCAAAGGCCCGACTTTTCAGGCGAGGCCACTGTCCCCATGGTACAGAGAGGCTGGCATAGCCACACGCCACTTGCTGGGTGAGGGCAAGAAGGCCGTGCTCGGTTGTCAGTAGCCAGGTCCTCTGTCATGACGGTGAGGGGCTGGTGCTAGTGTCTGTTGTCGGCGAGGGCGAGGGCTGGCGTTCACAGCGTCAGTCTCAGGTGGTGGAGCAGTGATGGGTCCACAGTCCTAAGCTGTTGGGTCATGGGGAACACTTGTCTTCGTAGTGTCTGATGTATGCTGAAGGTGACTGAGGGTGTCCATAGTTTCGGTTGTGGGGTGGAGTTGAGGAGATGGTGTACATACTATTAGTCGCTGGGTGGGTATGAGGAGGTGTTCACAGGTCCAATGGTGGGGGAGAGCTAGGAGATGGTTTCCACAGTGTCAGTTGTTGGGTGGTAGAATGAGTTCTGTTCACTTGTCAATTTCTAGGGCCTTCGACAGCATTGTTTGTGGAACAATGGTGTATTCAAGCCACATAGCAAGCAGCTAAGAAGCAAACCGGCAATCAAAAACTGGGGCTAACAAATTGAAAATTTCCAGCTATTTATTTTTTAATGAATAAGTATTTATAATGAATGAGTAATACATGCAGACTTCAGTCCAGGTGACCTTAGAATCCAGAAGGTTTTGAGCACAGTGCTTCAAATACATAGTCGTAATGGATGTGGAAGTTGTGAAAAGGGCATACCAAGAAAAGACATTTCAGGGCTCACAAACAACAAAGCTAATGGACTGGAACACAGAGGTGAGAGCGGCTTCATTCTGTTGCTTCTAGGTCCCAAGGCTTGCAATGGAGAAGAGATCATTCCAAGGCCTTTGGTGAGGCTATCCTGCTCAGAAGGAAGACAAACCAGCCAGGAGTGGTGGCGCACACCTGTAATCCCAGTGCTTGGGAGGCTGAGACAGGAGGATCGCAGGTTCGTGGCCAGCCTCAGCTACTTAGTGAGGTCCTCCGCAACTTAGTGAGACCCTGTTTCAAAATAAAGAATTAAAAATAGGACTGGGGGTATAGCTCGGAGGTAGAATGCCCCTGGGTTCAATCTCCAGTACTGCAAAAAAAAAAAAAATTAAAAATAAAAAAAGATAAAATAAAAAGCGCTGGGGGTATAGTTTGGAAGTAGAATGCCCCTGGGTTCAATCCCCAGTACAAAAAATTAAATAAAACAAACCAGCAAAAATACAGCAAACTAAGTCAGGTATGGTAGCATATGATTGTAATCCCAGTACTTAGGAGGTTGAGACAGGAGGATCTCAGGTTTGCATCCAGCCTCATCAGGGGTGTAATTCAGAGGTAGAATCCCTGGGTTCAATCCCCAGTATGACACAAAACAAAACAAAACATAACCAAACTAGCCAACCAATCTACCCAGCTACCCAAGACTGTGGCTAGGGTTCATTCTGAATTGTCCCCTGAGGGTTCTTGTATTGAAATTTAATCCCCATTATGAGTTGTTAAGAGGATGCAAACTTAATCTGACATTGATGTTTAAAGGTGGGGCCTTTGAAGGTGAGTAGATAAGGCCAGCAGGTTGGAGCCCCGTGGCTGAATTGTTTTGGATTTATAAGAAGAGGAAGAAAGACCAGAACACAGACACACATGCAGGCTCCCTGTCCCTTGCCATACGGTGCCCTGCCCCACCTTAAGTCTGCTGGCAAGGCTGTCACCAGATGCAGGTCCTTGAACCCCCAGGACTGTGAGCTAAAGAAATCCCTTTTCCTTACAGTTACCCCCTATTAGATACTTCTTTATAGTAATGAAACACTGATGAATACATACACCAACCAACCAACCAATCAAACAAACAAACAAAACTCCACTTCTAACAGTTGCCTCCAGCTTTTTAGCAGGCAGTGGGCCTAAAGGCAGGAAGATAGAGACCCATACTGAAGACCAAGAGTGAAGACAGCTGCCTACAGATTTTGGATCTCCTATTCTATGCCTTGAGAATGGGAGGGGCCTTGAGATGGCACCATAGGACAGGATTCTAGACTGAAGGTGTAAGTAACAGCAACATTGCCAAATAGGGAGGGGCGAGGACAGAGAAGGAGACAAGGGAGGAGAGAGAACGGAACAGAATGTTTTAATCACGCATGATTAAAACATTCCTGCAAACCTATGTTCTAAGACATTTGAAGAAATGAAATGTTAACACAGAACTCAAATCAACTACTGAGCCCCTTTCCACTCCAGTTAAATGAAATTGGGCGACAAAGGCAGAAATGAAATCAATGGTTAAGAAAACAAACTGATGAGGAATCTTTGAAATAAAAAAAAATAGTCATTGCAATAAATAACAACGACAAGATTGGAACAGTATTCAGAAAGGCCATTGATTTATCAACCTGGAGCAAGGGAAGCCACTTTCTGTCACTTGTTCCAGTAGGAGTTCAAGGTAATAAAAAGTTTTAGCGAGTAGAAACCATATTGAAACAGTGGCTGGTAAGCATTCCATTAGTGTGGGAGCGTGGAGGTGGGGGAGACCTTCCAACATCTTCAGGTACAACTAGTCCTTGCTTGACAGGGCCAAGGGAGCAGTTTGGGGATGCTCCAAAAGGATTGTTGGCATTAGGGATGGCAGGTGTGCTGTGTCCTGCTGTTTTCTGCAACACCTGAGGGATGCTGGGGGACTTCTTCACGGTGAGCATCTGAGGGTCAACTTTATCTATCAATTTGACGGGGCCATGGGCTGCCCAGATGGCTGTTAAACATTATTTTCTCTATTTGTTGTGAGGGTGCTTCTGGAAGCTTAGCCTTTGAGGAGGTGGCCTAAGTGAAGCAGATGGCCCTCCCCAAGGGGGTGGCAACCATGCAGTCCACTGACAGCCCAGGAAGGGTGCGTTCTCCCTGCCTGTGTGAGCCGCACGCTGGTCTTTCCTGCCCTTGGAGCTCCTGGTTCTTGGGCCTTCAGAAGCAGACTGGAATCTATACCACCGGCTCTCTGGCCTTTGAATCCACCACTGGTTTTTCCGGGGCTCCATCTGGCAGACTGTGGGACCTTTCAGATCTCCATAATCATGAACATTTAGATCTCTTTATCAATTTCTCTGTAGATCTCCTACTGGTTCTGCCTCTCTAGAGAAGCCCCGCACTGAACACGAAAGACCAGGGTTTACTGGGGTGGGGTAGAGTTCAAGAACACCTCCCGAAGCTTGGCGGCTTGATCTTGGATTATAAAATCTATTCACTCGATATATATAGTTTAAAAATCTGACCAATCCAGACCAAATTCCGAAATTAGAAATTAATAACACACTTAAATATAAACTAACAACAAATTAGCAAAGCCCAGAACTCTTTGAAGACTTAACTGTTTGGCTTCTTTTTGGAAGCAATTTAAGGGAACAAAAATCTAGAGGGGGTGGGGAGGATTTGGGGTGTAGATTCTTAAACAAGTTTGCATGGAGAAAAGACTGAGGAGTGAATGAAGTGGGAATGCAAGTACAAGAAATCCAAAGAATGAGTAGCCCAGCCAGCGCGTGTTCTCCGCGTGCTTCCCGCGAGGCCGAAGGGACCCCGCCCTCCAGCAGGTTACCAGGAGACCCGCGGGGGCCATCAGACCCAGCGGAAGCTCAGGTTCAGGCCACCGAGGCGACTCCGGAAGCCGACCCCTAGGCGTGCACACCCGCGGCAGGGCGGGGCCCGAAGACGCCACGCCCCCGCGATGCTCGTGACGTCATCGGTCTCGGCGCGGCGGGGGTGGGGCCTACAGCCACTTTTTCTGCCTCTCTGAGACGTCTTCGGGCGGCGACGGCGTGAGGGGCGTGGCCTCTTTTGGCCACACCTCCCCACCGCACCCCCGCCGCTTGGTGGCGTCACCAGGCAGCGACGGCGGCGGGGCTGAGCTGCGGAGAGGGCGGGGACGAGGCGCCGAGTCGCGGAGAGCGGGTGGGGCGGCCGGAACATGGCGGACCAGATCCCTCTGTACCCGGTGCGCAGCGCCGCGGCGGCGGCCACAGCCAGCCACAAACGCGCGGCCTACTACAGAGCCGCGGGGCCCGGGCCGGGGGCCGACCGGCACGGCAGGTAACGGCGGCGGGCCTCCGATCTCCGGGCCGCACCGGGCGCCTGGGCCGGGCCGGCGCCTGCGGAGCGAGGCGGGGCCGCTGTCAGCCCCTTCGCCGCTGCTCTCCAGGGAGACCCGGCGCCGGTGTCGCCCCGCAGACCGCGCACGGCCGGCCCCCGAAACTGGCCTGTGGCCTGAGAGGACGGGTGCAACTTTTAATTACAGTGTTGAAATCACACGCCTTTTGAGTGTCACTGATGGTCACAGCTGGGAAGTAGAGGCGACATATCTCGATTTGCTTATTAAGACCACTTGTACTTGAACATGGATATACAAAGTTCTTTTTGTTGACAGGAAATGTTGCTTCGGGGAATGGGAAATAGAAATTCAGAACTGTTTAACGGGGCCACAGTTCAGTGGTGGAATAAAATGCTCAGACCTTTGGTTTAAAATGGAAGTCTCCTACCCTAGAATGCCAGCTGGATTTAGCTCATATTTTACTTATTTCCCACCCAAAGAAAATACTGTGTCTTATAAAATAAGAATCTCTAAAGAATACTATGTTTAAAGGGATAGTATTACAGAGGAAAGAAACACAGATTTTACTCAATATCCAATTGCTTTAAAATCTAAGCTTTCGAATAATTTTTGGTTTTGGCTGTTTGAGAGCTAGCATAGTCAAAAGAGTTCCTATTATATAACGTTATAGAGCTGAATTGGCTCTTGGGCCATTTACTTACTAGCTGTTTGATCTTAGGTAACTTATTTAAACCCTGACCCTAATTTCCTCATCTGTAAAATAATGGATACTATTTTTTCTTATAGGAACATTGAAGTTGACATCTACGTAAGATGCCCCCCCCTTTTTTTAGAGTGCTTGGCTTGCAGTGGGTTCTCCAGAACTACCATTTCTCCTGTTCTCCTTGATGTTAGCTGTAAGAGTGATTGCATTAGTGATTCTATAAGTAGTTAATTTTAGGAGATGATTATTTGGAAATACACAAACTTCCTTTTCTTTTCCTAACCTTTCCTCCCTCCCTCCCTTCCTTTTGTACTGGGGATGGAACCCAGGGGTGTTCTACTTCTCAGCTACACCCTGGGGCCTATTTTATTTTTTATCTTGAAACAGTGTCCAAGTTACTGAGGGCCTCACTATGTTGCTGAGGCTGGCCTTGAACTTGCTCTCCTCCTGTCTTAGCCTCTCCACGTACTAGGATTACAGGTGTGTGCCACCATGCCTGGTTTCACAAACTTTCAAAATAGGTATTTATCACAATTTGTATCTGTCAGTTTTGCTTTATGTATCTTAAAGCTCTGTTGTTTGGTGCCTACACATTCTGGATTCCGTATCCTCCTGTCTCAGCATCCCAAGTACTGGGATTACAAGAGTGCGCCACCATGCCCAGCTCTATTGTCCTTTTTGTTGTAATGTAATATTCCTTTTTGTCAGTGTTATATATATATATATATATATATATATATTATTTTTTTTTTTTTTGCTCTGCAATCTACTTTACTATATATTAGAGTAGCCACTCATGCTTTTTTGGATTAATGTTTGCATAGTGCTAGGTTTCAACCTACCTGCGTTGAATTTGAAGTCAAGACGCTTCTTGTTGGGTTGTGGTTTTATCCACTCTGCGTCTGTCTTTTTATTGGTGGCTTTAGACCAATTTAAATTTAAGATAATTATTGATTCATTAGAACTTAAGTGTGGCATTTTATTACTTTTTCCTGTTTCTTCTGATTCTCATTCCTTTGTTTCTTTTCCTTGCCTTTCTTTGGGTTACTTGAATGCTTTTTTGGTATCTGCACGGTCTTTTGGGTGTAGGTCTTTGTATAGTTTTCAAGTGTGTGTTCTGGGTATCACAATATGCATATCTGACTTATCACCATGGTGTATTGATATCCGTATTTTACCTCTTCCAGTGAAGTTTGGAAATCCTTCCATTCAGGTGCTCACTTTAATTGCTGTGTCCTGAGGATCAGATGGTGTTAGATTTTGTTTCAGTCGTCAAGTATGATTCATAAAACTCACAATGGTAAGGGTGGTCTGTTGCATGTACCCATATTTTTCTTTGTTCTCCTCTCTGCCTTCCTGATATTCCAGAATTCTCTATTACTTCCCTTCCGTTCCAAGAACTTCCTATAACCAATCTTTAAATTTCTATCATCTAAGAATGTCTTTGCTTCCCTTCATCCTTTATAGAAATTCCTAGTTGACAATTCTTAGCACTTGAAAAATGTTGCCACTTCCTTTTTGCCTTTGTAGTTTCTAATTAGGAATTTACTGTTGCTCAAATTGGTGTTCTCCTATAGATAATGTGTCATTTCTCTCTGGCTGCTTTTTTTTTTTTTTTTTTGCGGTACCGGGGATTGAACCCAGGGGCATTCCACCTCCGTGCTATACCCCGGCCCTATTTTTTATACTTTATTTTGAAACTGGGTCTCACGAAGTTGCGGAGGGCCTCACTAAGTAGAGAGAGAGAGAGAGAGAGACAGGTAGAGAGAGAGAGAGAGAGAGAGCGAGAGAGAGCTGAGGCTGGCCGCGAACCCGAACCCGGATCCTCCAGTCTCCACCTCCCAAAGAACTGGGATTACAAGGGTGTGCCACCACGCCCAGCTCTCTGGGTGCTTTTAAACTTGCTTTGTTTTGGTTTTCAGAAATTAGTTTTTTTTTTTGCGGTACTGGGGATTGAACTCAAGGGGCATTTTACCTCTGAGATACACCCTCAGCCCTATTTTTTATTCTTTATTTTGAAACAGGGTCTCACTAAGTTGTGGAGGGCCTCACTAAGTAGCTGAGGCTGGCCGTGAACCTGCGATCCTCCTGTCTCCGCCTCCCAAGTACTGGGATTACAAGCGTGCGCCACCCCGCCCAGCCTGAAATTAGTTTTGATGGGTGTCGTCATGGGTTTCTTTGGGTTTATCTGTTTGGTGTTCATTAAGCTTCTTGAATCTTGGGTTTTGTCTTTCTTCCAGTTTAGGGAGTTTTTAGCCATCATTTCTTCAGCTGTTCTTTTGTTCCCATCATCTGCATGTTGGGAACTTGGAGGAACTTGAAGCTTATTTTGCTGTTACATAATTTCCGTATGCTCCCCCTGTCCCCCCAGTTGCTTTTATTTGTGTCCTTCCCACTGTGTAAACTCCATTCATCTGTTCTCAAGTTCCCTAATTCTGTGCTCCATTATCTCACTCTACTATTGATCATGTCCAGTGAAGTTTTATTTCTGTTACTGTATTTTTTAGTTTTATAATTTCTGTTTCGGGAAAATTTGTAATTGATCATTGAAGCATTTTTTTTTTTTTGCTGCATGTCATATAATTCTAGTATGTCAGTCAATTGTCTTTTCTAATTCAAATTGTGAATGTTCTGGTTCTTGATATGAGGGTGTTTTTTGATTGTATCCTGGGCATTTTGTATATTACATTAGGAGAATTTGGGTCCTGTTTATATTTTTCATTTTAACATGTAGCTATGATTTAGCACATAGGTCCCGGTCTACATTGTGGTCTGTAGTTCTGATGACAGCGTGCTATGAATTTTGACCTGCTTTGATTAGGTAGTGCTACTGGGGCTGTTACTGGTTTCTGCTGTGCTATGAGGGATTTTCCTAGGCTCACAGGGTCCCTTGGTAAGAGTTGGAAGTGTCAGGGCCGCGGGGTGCAGATTGCTTTGGCCAGGCACTGGCTGTGCTTCGTTCCCTCTGTTGTGCCCCCTGGCTCCCTTGGCATCTTGGTAGGAGAACGGGAATGTCAGCACCGCTGTAGAAAGAGGCTTTCAGTGGCAGAACCCCTCTTGCTGGTGCTAAGTGGCTGCTCTGATGTCTTGGGGCGGGAGGGAGTCTCAGGCCATGGATAAAAGGGGTTCCTGGACGGGCCTCTCGGTTGGAGGGTTACACTTGTCAGTGTTGCCTGACTGTCTCCTTGGTGGGAGGAGGAGTCTCAATGTTGCAGGGATGCAGGGGCTTCCTGGGCGACTGGTTGTGGCGGGATTCCCCTTACTGTGCTGCCCACGTGCCCCAGTGGCCCTTGTAGGAGAGGGCAGTCTCCGGCCCATGGGTGGGACCGCACTTCCCCTGGCACTTGCCAGTCTCTCGTGGTGCTGGGCTCTCCTGATGTAGTGGTCGTTCTCTCATTTCTTGGGGCATGGGAAATGCCTTGCTGGCTCCTTGCTGGGTGAGGATTAGGGAGCCCTGGCCTATCCTTCATTCTTCTGTTGGGAGGGAAATGTGAGGTGCTGCTTCCTCCGTTCTGGGTCTCCAGACAGCCTGCTTTCTTCTCACTAGACAATGCTTCCCACCTCCCAGAACTCCTTCCTTTGGCTCGTTGTTCTAGGGTTTATAGTTGGACTTGCTGGGAGTAGCAGGGGGAAATGGGCCTATGCTTCTATGTTATTTTTTGAAATTGGGTTTTATCATGGAAACATATGCATACAGTTTAAAAATGAAATGGTGCTAAAAGGCTTATAGTAGAATACTGTGCCTCAGCCCCACTTACCCATTCTGCTCACCCCAGCTCTCTCCCAGAGGCAGTTCCTTGAGACCCTTCTAGCTGTTTCTGGAGTTGACAGATCTCCATATTGCAGTGGCTGCGTTCCTCCTTGGTGAACATCCAACACTGTAGCACTTCTGCAGCCCTTCCTGACCCCAGCCCCAGCCAGGATGGAATGAGATGCTCCTGTGGGACTCCTGTCCCACAGTCCAGGTCCCACTCTCCTCTGAAGGCTTGTCTTCTCATCGGCTCTTCTCTGACAATAGTGGCAGTGATGATCAGACTTTTATCTTGCTATCTGGAGTATTTCCATCTCTTCTACTTTCTGGAAGACATTGTGTTAATTTTTTATTATTTATTTATCTATTTATTTATTTATTTATTTATTTATTTATTGTGGCACTAGGGATTGAACCCAGGGATATTCTACCGTTGAGCTACACCCCCAGCCCTATTTTATTATTATTTTTTGAAACAGGGTCTCACTAAGTTGCTGAGGGCCTTGCTAAGTTGCTGCAGCTTTCCTCGAATGTGTGATCCTCCTGTCAGCCTCCCAAGTACTAGCCACCACATGGGGCTAATTCTTCAAATGTTTGGTGGAATATACCAGCAAAACCACCTCAGCCTGGAGATTTCCTTCTAGATGTTTTAAATTTATGAATTCAGTTTCTTTATAGTTCCTGGGCTATTCACATGATCTGCTTCTTATTGGACGACTTGTGATGGTTGTGCTCTTGAGGAATTGGCCCGTTTTATATAAATTCTAGGTTTATGTGTAGAGTTGTTCAACACATTCACCTACTGTCTTTTCAATCTTGTCTCATTCAGAGGTTAATGAACTGTGCCCCTCCCCCTTTGGGCAGTACTGGGGATTGAACCTAGGCCTCACACATGCTAGACAGCATTCTATCACTGAGTGACATCTCCAGACCTTTTTAAAATTATATTTTGCAACAGGGTCTCACAAAATTGCCTAGGCTGGCCTTAAACCTGCAATCCTCATGCCTAGCTGCCCAGGTAGCTGGGATTAGAGGTCTGCTCCACCATGCCTGGCTCCCCTTTTTGTCTGTCAGTCTTGCTAGATGTTTTGTCTTCTCAAAGAGCCATCTCTTATTTTGCTTATTTTCTGCTTTTGATTTCATTAATTTTAACCCTCCCTCCTTTCCTTTCTTCCTTCTTCCTTCCTTTGTGGTACTGGGGACTGAAGGCTCTCTGAGTACCTGGGACTGCAGGCAAGTACCACTCCATTTGCCTGACTCCACCTTAAAGTAAACATTTAGTGATATAAATTTCCCTCTCAGCTGGGAGTGGCACATGCCTGTAATCCCAGTACTTGGGCAGCTGAGATCAAAGGTTCAAAGCCAGCCTCAGCTGGTTGTTCTTCATAGGAGCTTGGTCTCTGCTGAGGCTGTTTTTCATTTGTTTCACATGTGTTCATAATCGCCCACTGAAACATTTTTATGATGGATGTTTAAAACCTAAAACTTCATTATCTGTATAATTTTCACGTTGGCATCTGTTAATTCTCTCTTCTCATTTAGGTTGAGTTTTTGGTATAATGAATGATTTTTTTATTGCATCCTGGACATTTTGAGTATTAGGTTGTGAGATTCTTATCTAAGAATTATTTATCCTTAAGTAATTCCTGTTATTTAAATCTTCTGTTTTATCAGGCCTCCTCTGATACCACTTTGCTGGCAGGTGGGGAATGTGGAGTGTGCTGCCCTGTTAACTGCCAGATGGGGTGAAGGGCAGGGTTCCCCACATAGCCGCCTCTGACATCTGGGAGCTGGGCAGAGGTGGGGTCTGAGGCTCGCACGGGTCTCTGCTGACGCCAGCTTGGCTGGGGAGGAGTGCCTGGTTGGCCACCCTCATGGCTCCCGCTGATGTAGCAGGGGTTGTAACTCTGGAAGGTGGCTGGCGTTTCTACCTCTTGCTTGGCCTCCTCTCAGCTGGAGGGATGGGCAGGCGGGCCTCATTGCTGCTGGTTGGGAGTCTTGAGTACTTACAAGAGGCCATGGTTTTGGACTAAGCTCCTGTACTATGCCCTAGTATACCAGTCCAAACGAGAATGGAGTCACTGTGTTAGTGCCACATAATCAAACTGAATTTAAAAAAAAGAGGCAGTTTTGAAAACAGAAAACAAGACAACAACAACAAAGCCCAGGCTATTGATAGCAGCCCATCCTGTGGGGCCCAGTCAGCCTGAGCTGGCATGGTGAGGACATCCCTCCTGCTTGAGCCCTGTAAGGAAAGCAGGTCTGGGATGACCAGTCCTCTTTTCATTTCTTTCTCAGCTGTTTGTGCCGGTAAAGCCCATCTTCTCTGCACAGCCCTTCTGAGCGCCTCTTTATTTCAGAGATGGGATGCTGCCTGATTCACAAATTGTTAATAAAAGCCAATTTAGATCTTTAAGCTGAATATATTGAAATTTTGTTTTTTTTACCATAAAGGTGTGGCGTCTGTGCATGCACCTCACCATGACTACCAGGCCGGATGGATGTCCTTGTGCCCCTTGACCTTCCCTGACACCATCACCATTAAGCTGCCATCACATGAATTTGGAGGGGACCAAGACGTTCAAACCAGAGCACCTGTTACTTCTGCTGCTGTAGGAGGGAGAGTCCTAATTTCTCATCAGTTCCTATAGCTTGCTACTTATCTGTCACTCATAAGTGACATAATCGAGCTTGGTAGCTTCATTTGATGAAGGAAACATGCACATTTCTTTATAGCCCTAGGTACTTCTGCTTTGTTTTTCTACTTTATTAGTATGCAGGCAAAGGAGAAATATTTATTTTTCTTAAGAAGATTTGAGCATTAGGTGTATTTTAAGTGTTTTTCTTCTTTTGATATCATTTGACTTCTCAGGAATGTTTCCCATCCTAATGGAAACAATAAGGCTGTTAGATACTTAAGGTAAAATGTGAGTTTAAGCTAGTTACTGCATTGACCTACTTTTAGTTAGATACATGTAAATTATATGCTTTCTAGTACTTGAGTGTTCTGTTGAAGGTTCCCAATGTTTTTAAGCCTGTGGCAGCAGCTAAGATAGCTGTCCTCTTTCTTTAGCATGGCAGTACTTGGGTTTGTATCCTCTGTTCTGTCGTCTTTGTTCACATTGTTTTTGCTCATTTAAAAAATATGTTTCTAGAATTATACTTAATTGCTGGAAACGTTGATTTTTCTTGAGTGACAAACCAATTAAGTGTGTATGACACCAGGCAACAAAGACACTTAAGATTCTCTGCTTACCCTGTCTCTGAAAAAATCCATTATTCATCATCTTATTGTGTTTAAATACTGAGGTGAAATTTTCAATACAATAGGAAAATTGCTTTGGAAATGGAATAAATTGCTTGCCAGTTCAAAGGCTGCGTGTCTGAAGTCTAGGTTACTAAACATGGTGTTGCTCATATTCATTATCTTCCAGAGCTCCTCTCTGCTTTTCCAGTATTAAACTCAATAAGGCTGTGACTTTTGCACAAATGTCCAGAGAATCTAATAAAAAATACTAAAAATCCCATTTTGGGTATAATATATATTTAAGTGGTGTTTGAATTTTAATTGCATTTTGTATAAGTATTCATTTTCTAGTTGACTATTTTAAAAGACATGATATAGTGAAGTCAGAAGAAAGGACTTTTTTTTTTTTGTGGTACTGGGGATTGAACGCAGCGGCGTTCTACCTCCGCGCTACGCCCCCGGCCCTATTTTTTATACTTTTATTTTGAAACCGGGTCTCATGAAGTTGCGGAGGGCCTCACTAAGGAGAGAGAGAGAGAGAGAGAGAGAGAGAGAGAGCTGAGGCTGGCCGCGAACCCGGATCCTCTGGTCTCTGCCTCCCAAAGTACTGGGATTACAAGCGTGCGCCACCACGCCCGGCCAAGAAAGGACTTTTTAATGGAAAAATATTATTTGCTTTAGGCTCATTACTTCACAGATCATGTGATTTCCCCCCTAAATTGTCTGAAATGTAATTTGCATGTTGTAAGGATGTTCTGTCGTGGTATCTAAGTAGTTGGAGTTGTTTATAGAAAATTAAATGGAGACATTAAAGTAAGTAGCATTTTGATTTGGTGGAGTAGGATGTTTCAAAGAGGGTGAAAATAAGTGACTGCTATTTCTCCTAATGTATTTATGTTCACCAAAAGGACTTTGACATTGTCATTTTTAGTGACAATATGGTATTTCATCTTCTATCTAACCAGTTCTTTAGACATGGATATGGCACTCTTTCTGTTTCCTTGGGTAATGTATCAAGCAGCACGATCCAGTGATGATCATCTTTGTAGATGGATCTTGTATGTGTTTAATTCCCATGGATAATTAGAACCTGTGGTTAAAGTTGACGCACCTTATAAAAGGCTTGAGATGAAGCTTCGTGGGTTGCTCAGCACTTCTACCAGCTGTTAAGTGCCTGTTTGTCCAAGGCTTTTGGGCACGTTGAATGTTAAGAATTGCTTTTTCCAGTGCACTCCTGTAATCCCAGCTACTCAGGAGACTGAGGAGGAGGATCACAAGTTTCAGGCCAGCCTGGGGAGCTTAGTAAAACCCTGTCTTAAGAAGAAAAAAGAAAGAAAGAAAGAAGGAAGGAAGGAAGGAGAGAGAAAGAAGAAAGAAAGAAAGAAAAAGAAAGAAAGAAAGAAAGAAAGAAAAGAAAGAAGAAAGAGAAAAGAAAGAAGAAAGAGAAAGAAAGAAGAAAGAGAAAGAAAGAAAGAAAGGAAAGGAAAAAAGAAAGAGAGAAAAGAAAAAGAAAAAGGTGGGGATGTAGCTCAGTGGTTGAGGACTCCCTAGGAAGCATGAAGGCCTAGGTTTGACTCCCAGCACTGCCCCCCTACAAAAAAATCAAACAAATTTTTTTTTTCTACTTGACAAGCAAGGCATGTTCTCTTCTTTGAATATGCGTGATTTAAAAGTCCTATTTGGAAACAAATTATTCCCAGGCTTAAAACTTTCTAATGGTTCCCATTGCACGTTGCACTGAAATTCTTCCTGGGACTTTGGAGCCCTGTGCCTTGGCCAGCCCATGCCCTTGTCCCCCTTGTTGCTGTGCGCGGCCCCTCCCTTCTCTTTGAGGTCTTGTCTTTGAGGTCTCTGTGCCCATGTTATCTTCCTAGACCTTCAGTGGTTGGCTGCTCTCCATGCAGTGTCACTTCTGGGAACTGCCTCCTGTGTGATCCAAAAAGGACGTCTCCACTCACGGTCAGTGTCACCACTCTTCCTGTTTTATTCCTGGCGCTTCTCTCTTGGCAGGTATCTAGTTTGTTTACTTCCTGTTACAGACCTGTCAGCATGGGGCTTTCTGTGAGCAGGGGCCTTGCCTGCCTTGTTTATTGCACCCTCAGCTCCTAGGACAGGCCTAGCAGGTAGCAGGCACTCAAGTGTCTATTGAAAGGCTGCTGCATAGTTTTGTAAGGAGAGCTGTGTTTCTTCTTTGTGAATTGTTTGTGCTCATTTGTCACTTGAAGTGTTTCCTTTTGTATTTTTAATTTTTTGTAGGAACTGATTATAAAGAATTATTAGTCATTTTTCTGTCTTGTGCTGTGAATATTTGCCCCCACTGTCTCATTTGCTTTAGCATAGTTTTCTTTGGGGGCAAAGAGTGCAGACATGGGAAGTACCTGACCCAGTGCCAGGCCACGGCCAGTATTCAGTTTCAGCCGTTGTCTTCAGTCTCATCCTTTCTCCAGGGCCTCTTAGTCAAAGAGGCCCACAGGACTTCTTTTTCATTCTGGTTTGTGGCCTAAGTGACAAACCTGTTCTCTAAATATTTGGTATCTTGAATGAACTTGCTCTTTTGCTCTGTGTATAAGAATTTGGTTTTTCTTCTTGGCCCATTGGTTATAAGTGTGTGTTTTTTTCCTCCCAACACATTTGTGGATTTTCAAGATATCTTTGTTACTGATTTCCCAAAATTCCACTTAATGAGAGCACATACTTTGTATGATTTTAGTTATTTTGGATTTGTTAGGGTTGGTCTTATGCCCTAGGATGAGTCTTTGGGTGAATGCTTCTTGTGTACCTGAAGAGATTAGAATTATGCTGTTATTTGGTAGTGCTGACAATGTTGATCATATCTTTATATCCTTTCTGATTTTCCATCTTTTTCCTATCACTCAAGAGAAGAATTTTGTTTTTCAAGTACTATTGTAGATTTGTCTTGTTTCTCCTTCCATTTGTGTCAGTTTTGCTTCATGTGTGTTGAAGCTCTGGTGCTGGGTGTGTGCAGATTTCATACTGCTAGATCTTATTGTGATCTCATCCTTTTATCATTGCCTTGTCCCTCATTCTGGCAAATTTGTTTTTGACTTTTTTTGTCTTATATTAGTATAGCTATTTAGCTTTCTTCTGATTAGTGTTTCTATCATACATCCTTTTACTTTTAATCTTTTAATACACTTATTATCTGAAGTACTTCCTGTAGGTAGTGATTTGTACTCTGTTGAGATGTTTTAATTGTCCTCACAAGGGAATGGTGCATGGCATCCAGTGCACGGAGGCTGGGCTCGCTGGTGAACATTCTGCAGGTACAGGACAGCCTCCACAGCCAAGAATTAGGTGGCCCAAAATGTTAATGGTGTCCTTGTTGAGAAATTCCACTCCATGGATTGCAGTACACATAGCTGACTTCTTACTGTGTATTTATCATTACCATCCACTTCTTTCTGTGAACTATAGAACTGCTCACTCCTCTTTATGCTATGGTTGTCATTTGTATTAGCATCTGTTTACATTGAAAACCACACAGTGTTATAACTTTTACTTTGAATAGTCATAAATGTTTTAAAAGTACTCTCTGTTGCTCTTTGTTCCAAGTTTCCTTCTGGTATCATTTTTCTTCACCCTGAAGTGTTCTTTGGCATTCTTTGAGGACAGATCTGCTGCTGACAACACATTCTTTAGGTTTTCTTTTACCTGCGAATGTCCGTGACTTGCTGGGTATGGCATTCTGGGTGGGCGATCTCTTCTTTTGGCACTTTAAGCTGTAGTTCCACGGCCTCTGGGCCTCTGGTTTTCTCTCTGAGAGAGAAGCCCCAGGCAGTGGAATGGGTGTTACTCTGTGTAACTGGCTTCCTTGGTTTGGAATACTATTTCCCTCCTTCTTTGTACATTAAGGTTTTAGTATTCTGCCTCTTAGTTAAGTTTTAGTTGTGGGTTCTGGCTGGTTCTGTGTCTTCCACGTGAGTTTGGAGGACAGAAGGAGAGATTTCAACTCAATGGCAGTAAATGACTGCCATTGTCCCACAGCAGCCCCGAAGTTGGCTTTCTTAATTTTCAAATCAAGATGATCCTTCACACAAAGCGTGATATAAATTAAGACAGCAGTCATTGAATTGCCATTATAGTTTCTGACAAATTGTTGTCCAAAGGTCAATTTTATAGAGATTATTTTGTGATCGAGGAGAGATCAATTGACAGTATGGATGGATGTTGGGTTGCTGTTTCTTGGGATCAGAAAAGGGCTGATGACCTAAAACATCTTCCGGTTGTTGAGTTTTTTTTTAACTGAATAGAAAATTTTCGTAAAGGGAATGACAAAGACTAAGAGAGAAGTGGCATCCTTCCCTGTGTGCAGTAGTTTATCTGCTCGGACGACAAAATCAGAGATGGTGTTGAGAACTTTTAGTGCATAGAAAACTATATTTTGTCAAAAATCCCTGATAGAACTCTGGTAACTGTACCGTGTGTAACAGCATGTTTAGGTATTACTTGGAGGTGTGAGTTTTTGGCTAATGGTTATATTTCAGGTTGGGCAGTCCCAACAGGACTGTCACCTGACCTTACTCTCAGAGGTCGCTCTGAGAACGTGTCTACAACATGAGTGTTGTAGATTTCTTCAGTTAGTGTGGGATTCCTTGCATAGACTTCCTCTTGGCTACTTTATTTCTGCCCAGGGAAGCAGCATCACTGTGCAGTGCTGTTTATAGTGGCTGGGCAGATAAGGTTCTAAGTGAAACTCAGGCTGCAACAGAAGACTGCGTGGCCTGCTCAGCTCTCGGTTCCTGTCTTTAACTAGGTACCAGCTGGAGGACGAGTCTGCCCATTTGGATGAAATGCCACTGATGATGTCTGAAGAAGGCTTTGAGAACGACGAAAGTGATTACCACACGCTGCCACGAGCTAGGATAGCGCGAAGAAAAAGAGGCCTGGAGTGGTTTGTCTGTGGTGGATGGAAGTTCCTCTGCGCCAGGTCTGTCACCCGTTGCTACCTGGTTTTCTTATGCTCCAAGGGTATTTATAAGCTTACCTCCCAATATACTTATTAGATGTATTGATATATGTTGATAGAAAAACTAAACACTGCAAGTGTCACCATGGAGAGTACTGATAACGTTAGTCCGAATCAAACAGAGCAAATCTGAAAGGCAGGGAAAACTAAATTCATTATTTTATGAGAAGTTTTGATGGTTAAAAGCTGAGGAAAATTATTAGTGATTTTATAATTAATGCATGGTAGAATTATTTCTGGTCATCAAATCAACATTTATAAATGGTATTCCTTTCTTATTCAAAAAGGTAGAATGGACCTATAAAATGCAGTGTAATAGCACTATAATTATGTGTAGTATTCCGCTTTAATGCTTTGACTTGGAATATGATTCTTTTAGTTTAACCATCAAGATACCAAGATAAAAATTCCTTCTATTTCAAACTAGTTTCCTGCTGCTGAGATAAACTGGTATGATTTGCCTTTTTTTCTTTTTTTTTTTTTTGTGCAGTACTGGGGATTGAACCCAGGGGCATTCTACAGCCGAGCTACACCCCCAGCCCTATTTTTTATTCTTTATTTTGAAACAGGGTCTCATTAAGTTGCAGAGGGCCTCACTAAGTAGTTGAGGCTGGCTGCGAACCTGCGATCCTCCTGTCTCAGCCTCCCAAGTACTGGGATTACAAGCGTGTGCCATCACACCCTGCTTATGATTTGCCTTTGACCGGAGTCTGGTAGATGAAAGCACATGGTGCAGCTGAGACACATTGCCACTGGTGTGGGAAGAGATGACAGCCGGGTGATGCCTGTGACTTCAGCAGAGCCTGCCAGGGGCACCCCAGCTCTTCAGTCTTCCTGCTGTTCAGGGTTCAGGGTCCATGCCTTTGTTGCCTTTATGAATTGATAGCCCTGTGTGCATAAAAGGAAGAGAAGTACTTGTAGAAAAGTATCCTGCTCATCATCCTTTTCAGTGCCCCTTCAGAAGTTGGCAAAAACATGTTCCTATACCTGATTTGATTTCCAGTCTGCTTGTCAGGTGATACTCAAACTGTTCTGTGGAGCTGCAGGAATTCAGAAGAATCCTTCAGAAATTGGCCACATAGAGAAAGGGGAAGAGACTGAACAAGGTTTAGTTCCTCATCCCCCATGCAGCTTTCACTCAGCATAGCTATCCACGTCCTCTGTATATTGTAGGCTTCCATATGAAGGAAGAATTTCATGGCTAACCAATGTTTACTAATTAATAATAAGCATCTATGGCTTGTTGAAAACATTTTCTAGATTAAGTAGCCAGTATTATAATATTTATGGAGTGTTCTCTGTGGGTACATATTTAATTGTAGAATTACTTTCTTTAGCAGATCTAGGGCTGCAGTTTTTTTGTTTTTCTTGTGTCAGTTATGATGGTTTGTGCTTTTTTTTTTTTTTTTTTTGCGGTACCGGGGATTGAACCCAGGGGCGTTCTACCTCCACGCTACACCCCCGGCCCTATTTTTTATCCTTTATTTTGAAACAGGGTCTCACAAAGTTGGCGGAGGACCTCACTAGGTAGACAGGGAGAGAGAGAGACAGGGAGAGAGAGAGAGAGAGTGGGACAGGGAGAGGGAGAGGGAGAGAGAGAGAGAGAGAGAGCTGAGGCTGGCCGCGAACCCGGATCCTCCGGTCTCTGCCTCCCAAAGTACTGGGATTACAAGCGTGCACCACCACGCCTGGCTGGTTTGTGCTTTTGAAGGGATTTATCTGTTTTCAGATTTATATTGGCATGAAGTTATTCATATTATCTTCCTGTGACCTGTAGAATGTATGAGATTCGTCATCATATCACCTCCTACAATTCCTGGTAACAGTTTTTTGCATCTTTTTCTTTTTAAAAATTAATGTTAGCCGGGCGTGGTGGCGCATGCTTGTAATCCCAGTACTTTGGGAGGCGGAGACCGGAGGATCCAGGTTTGCGGCCAGCCTCAACTCTCTCGCTCTCTCTCTCCTTGTCTCTCTCTCTCTCTCTCTCTCTCTCTCTCTCTTTCTCTCTCTCTCTACTTAGTGAGGCCCTCCGC